>VXBW01005154.1:396075-430166 GCA_013400375.1 Thinocorus orbignyianus | reverse complement strand
AAAAAAAAAAAAAGACCAAGATAATCCTCTCTGGATACAGTCAATCACAGACAACAATTGTACCCTCAGCAAAGGAAGATCAGTCAGGTGTTGGCATGCAGCTATATGACTAACAGGTGTAGTTTCACATAGAAAAAAAATGAGCTTCAGGCACACAATGTAGGACTTGTCTGTCCAAACATCTTTTCTCTTTTTTTTCTGTTTGTTTGTTGGTTTGGATATTTTATTTTCTATGGCTTTCAACTCCAGCTTTTTCTATTGGGCCAATACGAGACATTACCTCTCTCTGTAGTCTTTCAGTGAAAGGACTATCGAAAGCCATGAAAGATCATCAGTCCTGGACAGGCTGCTGTGGCTGCAAACTGCTCTGCTTTTCAAAAGCAGGAGGTCTGAAACTCTTCTCTTAAGGCAAGTGTTGCAGTTTAACCCCAGCCAGCAACTAGGACCACGCAGCCACTTGCTCACTCCCCCGAGCTGGGGTGGGGGAAGAGAATCAGAAGAGTAAAAGTGAGAAAATGTCAAGGGTTGAGATAAAGACAGCTTAACAGGTAGAGCAAAAGCCACACACACAAGCAAAGCAAAACAAAGAATTCATTCACTGCTTCCCATGGGCAGGCAGGTGGTTAAGCCATCTCCAGGAAAGCAGGGCTCTGTCATCTATAATGGTACTTGGGAAGACAGATGCAGTAACTCCAAATGTCCTCCAGCGTTATATACTGAGCATGACATTGCATGGTATGGAATATCCCTCCTTTTGGTCAGTCAGAGTCAGCTGTCTTGGCTGTGTCTCCTCTCAACCTCTTCCTCACTCCCAGCTTGCTCACTGGAGAGGAGTTATGAAGAGCAGAAAAGGCCCTGACTGCTTAGCAACAACGGAAACCATCAGTGCACTGTCAACACTGCTCTCATCCTGAATCCAAAACACAGCCCCACAGCAGCTGCTAAGCGAGAAAGTTAACTCCATTCCAGCTGAAACCATGATAGACAGGTCTGAAAGCCTCCTCCCTGGGACACTGGGACCACATGGGGGACATTAATCCTACGAACCTCACAGTGGTCCTTTTGCAGCTGTGAGGGGGAGGGTTATCCATCCCTGGGGTTTGGGTCTTCAGAATTTAAACCAGGCCTGCTGTTTCTTTGGCTGACCATGACACACCAAGCAGCTGGGTGGCATCGGCATGTCCTCATCTCCGTCTGCTCTGGCCAAACCAAGGACCACAGTCATCAATCCCACTCAGATGCAGCTGCTTGGGTCTTCCCACCCCAGTCCATCAGCTGCCCTGCAGAGGACGGGACCGGGACACAGAGGCTGCAGTGGTGACAACTGGTCATGCAAAGTCACACATTTGCCTGAGGAGCGGCTGCCTCCCTGCTCTTCCTGCATGGAAATGAACATCTCGAATGGGTCACTTACAAAGTAACGTGAGTTTCATTTTTGAATTTTGCATGCACAAATCTAGGCAGGAGTTTCCAGCTGACACAAAATGTTGCATAATTTCCAGAAGATTTATAGCCTTATTTAAATCATTTTCAACCAAGATGAGCACTGGGCAGGGCTAATCTTTCTTGTCACGATGTGCTAAATTGCTTTGATTTGATGATCCTCATCTTTTTCAAGGATTTTTTTTTCTTTTAATCACTTAGGAAATGTCACTGGAACATAGCAAAGTTTCAGGGTACTAAAGGATTTCCAAAACTTTTTCTCTTTTCCCTCATCTCTCCTTTTGTCACTGAATGACTGTCTCACATTGCAGCAAAATCTGCAAGGGCTGAAGTTTATGCAGGGCTCAGACTCTGCCAGACAGGAGCGATTCCCAAGTGAAAGCAGCACAGACATACAGGCAACCTCACTGCCTGTCATCCCACCGACCCATCCAGGAGCTGGTGCTTTGGCGCTGGCCAACCTGTTTCAATAAAGAGAAGCACCACCCTAGAGAGGGTTCCTTGGTGAAGTCTCACATCCATGTTCCAGCTTCAAGCTTCCCCGTGGTGGATTTTGGCTGTCTGAATTCATCAAGGTCCCCCTTTCTCCTCTTTGCCATTTCCAGAAAGACTTGTGCTGGGGCAGACCAGCAGCATTGTGTGACCATGGAGACCACCATGGGACTGGCTACACTTTCCTGGCAGAGACTTAGAAAGGGATGAGGATGTGGAAGGCAGATGATGGCATGTGTTTTGCATGTTTGGAGAAAGAAAGCAAATACATAAATATGGAGAACAGCTGTAGCATAAGTAGACCTTGGAAATGGTGCCTGATGCCACCACGCCCAAGGGCAGGGGCCAGAGGGGGTGTGATACTGGCCTTTGGGTCCCAGGGAGCCCTGTGCCCTCACTCCAGTTTTCTCCTCTATGAGTGCCTGGTTCTCACAGAAGATGAGCATGTTTTGCTCTAAGTGGCAGTATATGATGCTGTGGAAGCTTCAGCTGCAGCACCTCAGAGTGCACAGTGTTGGTTCAGGCCAGCCAAAGTGGGCTTGGTGGTCCTCCTAGGCTATGCACCTAAAGGAACCACTGAATCCAGATCTCAGGACACAAGGCAAACATCCCTGACCCCAGAGTACGCCAGGTGGAATTGCCAATCCATCAGCCTGCCTAGGTGAGCCCTGACCTCTGGGGAGGTGACCTGTTTGTGCAGCATTTGTGTTTTCTGGGCTGTTCCTCTCCCTTTTCACCCTCACATTCTCCTTGGGCAAGAGAGTTTGCAAGAACTCAGAAAAGTTTTTCTTTTGTTGATTGTAAACTAGAATAAATCCTTCTGTTCCAAAATGCCATCTGGCACCTGACAGTTGTGTTTGAGCTTCACAGTCTCAAATTTAATTGTAAGCTCTTTTGCAGGGTTTTCAAGGACGGCATGACACAATATGGACTACCTACAATGAAGACATATGAACTCTGGAGCATACCAAACAAATTCCTTGCATACTTGTTTTCCAGCACAGCATCAATCACCACAGGGATGGGAGAGTGTCCAAAACAGCAGGAGAAAATGCTACAGCTTGCAGTTCTTGGATTGTAATTCATTTAAAGGCAGGCACATTAGTTGTACCACTCTAACTTCAGATACAAATCTCTTTTCTCCTTTTGCACATTTACTATCTGAAAAGCATTGAGATTCAATATTTAAAGTTGTCCAGTGTAGATCCTCAGCTGGTGTAAAGCAGCATAACTGTGCTTAACAGCTGTTCCTGATCTTTGAAGGCAATAGAGCTATGCTGATTTACATCTGCTGAAGTATGATGAATCGTTATAATTCTTTGGCTTTTTCTTTGGTGGCTTGTTTTTCTTTTTATTTTCCTTGACAAAATAAATGGTGCAATTCCTAACTCTTATACAGAGTCTTTCATCATTACATCTCAAAGCGCTGCACAGATAAGGGCTTGCAAAACTACCTCCATGTGATTTTTATGGGGGAAGTATCTGAGCCTCATAAAGTTAATTGACCAACATATGGGAATGGGAAGCACCAGAGCTTCAGATACCCTCAGCCAGGACACCCACTGCCAGCCTCCCCATCCCAGCCACTGTCATGGGTTTGCCCACTTGCATCCCCAAACCCAGCAACACAAGAATACTAGTGGCCAAACACAAAGTTCAGGTGCTAGTTTCTACTCAGAGAGTTAGAGCCTGACATGTCTATCCTGATCTCTAACACCTGCCCTTCCTTCCCAAAACCTTTCTGTCCTTGAGCCATCTCAGTGCAGCCACAGACTAACTTGAGATGAGGAAACAAGTCCTGCTTGCAGGACACTATGAGAAACCACACCACCAGGAGCAATGCTCCAAACCTACACCTCTGCTCATGTCCAGGGCAAAATTTGGGGTGATTCTGACTAAAGAAAAATTAAAAATGTTGGGTTAAATGCTGCCCACTCAGATTTGTGCCAGACAGGCAGCAACACAGCAGCATTGGCACCCGCTACAGCTTAAAACCTGCGCCTTCACTTTGGCTGTTCTCTGAGGATCAAGGTCGGAAACTGAATGGAAATCAGACTAAAACCAGAAGGGCAGACTCTTACATTCCTACCGAGCTATGGGAAGAGGGAATTAGCTATCACTTACTGTCACAAATTTCATGGAAGCCTATCTTATTCTCCTTGTGCTGGGGAAAAAAACTGAGTGTGAAGGGACGCACGGGATGGTCATCTCCATCATCAGATGATTTATCTGGGTCCCTGTGTCCAGCCTCTAACTGCCACAGGCAATATCATTAATCCTTATTAATTTTCTTCAACAGAATCTCTTATACAAATGTCAAGCCCTGAGCTCAGCTCTACGTGGGGTCCATAGCCTACCCAAAGGTTATCCTGAACATCCTTCTTTAGAGAACTTCCCCCCAAAAAAAGCCTAGCATACATTTTTTTCATGACCAGCACTGCCCTTTAGCAAGCTCTCCTCCTTCCCTGGCTCTCCAGATATACCTGGGGGGGACCAGCCACCACCCCTCCCCTCCTTTGTTCCTTTGGGATGACTGCACACAGCTGTCTCAGAAAAAATTCTATTCTTCCTGACCACTCTATTGTCTTTCCACCCTGGACTGCTTCCAGCCTGAATCCACCTTTTCTGAGCTTTGGGTCTTTGAAGAATATGTCAAATAAGGTCTCTTAAGTCATGCACCTATAAACTCACCTATTTCTACTGAAAATCTCCTCTAAGGAATCTCTTGCCATTATAAGCTCTCTTCTCTAATGTTATTATAGCATATCTTCATCCTGAACTCCACCCCACCCCCCACCTCCCTTAAAACATGCTTTAAATGATTTTATACATCTGAGGTCAGACCAAAAACTGTGCTGTGGCCAGTTTCTTCATTTCCTGAACTGTTGGTATGATGTTCACTACTTGCCAGTGCTACCTTAATGCATCTTGTCTTGCTATTGCTGTGGGCAGGGAGCACTGCACATGTTTAGTTATCACAGGTCAGATGATGAGTGGGAACTCATTAAACCATAGTAATTAATTGCTGGCAACCATCTGGCCACCCCTGAGCAGTAGTGAACAACGTAAGCAGCAGAACTAATGGTGCCTCCTTGCCAGTATTTCTTTCTCCCATGTGGATCCTCTGATAGCTAATAAAAGCTGAGACTTTATCTCAAAGCAGACACAAAGACAGACTCTCTCCCTCCCCCTTTCCTCTATCTGAGCACCTGCTTTCATTTAATCTTTAGGAGCTGGGTATCTTTGACACCACTAACATTCAATCAAACATTGATGGAACTGGTTAATGCTTTACAAGTTATGAGGAAGCAACAGATAGAAAATGCTACGATGGCATCACCCTCATTTCCTCATGCAATCAGACAGGAAAAAAATAGGTCTTTTAAGTCTATCCAGTAACCTTTGTTTGGAGGTAGGTGGTAGGGTTTTTTCTATTGACAGCTGCTTTAAAACTTGGGACTGGGAAGAGTTGCTTTAAGGTTTTTATTATATAAAGCCTCCCAACTCTGCATCATTTTAATGTGTTAAGTAAAAGAAAGTTGTGCCTGACTCAAAGTTATTAAATTTAATTGAGATCACATTGGGACAAAATGTTATTTTCCTAAATGCCCATGTTGCAAAAGATATTAATCTTGTTTGCCTGCAAGATTGATGCTGGCTCTGCTGAAATAGGGGAGATGCTACAATTAGATATATTTAATTCCTCCTCAGCAGTGCTCTGTAATATGATTTCATCTCCTTCCCCTTCTTCTTTTCTTTCTTTTCCAGTTATGATGGGCTGTGGTGTCTGCCCAGCTCTAGGCACAGCATGGGAACTCACACTCAATTTGAAGCATTCGGTACCTCTGGAAGCATTAACACTATGCGACCTAGGGAACAGAAAGCTGAGGAGCAAGGGTTTCTTCTCAGCATATGCATTACACACCATTTCCTAACCATGGGAGGAAAAGAAAAGGACAGATTTCAGAGATTTTTGGAAACCAAACAGGGGCTCTGAGAAAAGGATGCCACTGCAAGTCACTTACCTTTTCTTCAGGGATCGGTGGGGTGCAGAGACTAATAAGGACAATGACAATCGCAGTGAGGGCACAGAGGATGAGGGCAAAGTAGAGGTAGTGCAAGTCCTTTAGCACAGCTGGTCTTCTGTCCTCCTCACCACAAGACGGTGTGCTATAAATAAACTCGATGATCATCCGAACTAGACCAACAACCAGCCCAACCATGAGGCCCCAGAAAGCACCCTGAGAAAAGGCAAGCACAAAGAAAAGGTCACTGCATGTTACCTTTGGTTAGAGTTTTCTCTTTTCTTTTCTCTTCTGCTTTTTTCTGCTCTTTCCTTTTCTGCTCTTTCTTAGACCGGGGCCTTGTATGCCTGATAGGAACCCACAGTGATATGCATCAAAGGAGGTTTAAAATCCTTACTTTCTGCCCTTGAACACAGAACAGACAGAGCACAGACAGTGCAAGAGTCTCTTCCTAGCAACACACCTCCAACTAGACTTTGCCACAGCATCCCTAAAGTACAGAACACCTTTGCCTTTCGTGCTTTCAAACGAGATTGCCAAGAAGTAGCACTTGCAAGTGGCTTCTTGGAAGCAAAAACACCTGCACTGGAGACTGGGCTAAGATCCACTAAAGCATGCCAGGGAAAGGCTGTCTAATAGTCACACTTTGGCTGGACTGGTTTTGAGTTTAAAGTGTCCCAAAGGCTAGGTACTGAGGGGAGAGTTATGCATTTATTTTATCAAATTAAATATGTACGTCAATTGGTTGTTGACATTCCACTTACAGGCTCATTAATCCTCTTGCAAAAGATTGCCAAAATGAAGAGAGCTGTGATCGGTGGGGCTAGATAGCTGGTTATGGACTGAATGTAGTCGAAGAGCTTGCCGCTGTTGGCTGATTGAATGATCGGGATCCAGAGAATACTGATGACTACGAGGATGAGGATAAAAACTCTGTAAAATGAGGGTAAAATTTTATTAGCTCTGCAGGTGGTAAAGTCCACCTGAAAGCGAAGTTTTGCAGCAAAACACACTTCCAATTGCCCTCAGAATTTCCTAAGAAAAAATCCACAGATAACTCTCAAGAAGACAGTGCACACAGGAAAAGAGAAAATTGTTCTCTTCTAGAAAGTCAATTCAACCAGTTCCTAAAACTGGCTTCACAGATGTCAGTGAGCTGAACTTGCCAGTCAACATCCATGAGAGAGCCACAAGGATATGGTGGTTCACATTGTGAACTGAGTCAGTGCAAGCCCTTCAACCTGGTGTGTCCTAGAGAGTGACATGTTATTTGAAGGGCTAGCTCTTGGATGCAACATAGAAGGAGTTGGTAATGTGTGGAAGCAGTCTTTCTAACACTTTTCCAAGAAGATAAAATATTCATTGTAGTGTCTTTGCCAAATTCTAACCCATTTGCTGCTTACTAAAATCGCTTCTGGGGTCTCAGGTGCATACCATAACCTCCTTCATCTTCGTACTGTATTTCTCCATATTGCTGACCAAGAGGTACTTCTCTCACTACTCCACGGTGGTGGAGCATGAGATTGCCTACAGCCATCCCACAGCAAATTTTAGAACTTAATGCTCCTGACTTGAGAGGAAAAGCACCACAAACATGCAGAATACAGCTTAAATTCCACTACCAGAAGAACTTTATATGCCTCTGCTATAATACAGTACCAAAGCTTGCTCACAAGGGGCACTGTGACTTACCACAGAGATGGAGAGCTGGGAGGCCCAGCTCTCTGCACTCTTCCATGAAAAAAAAAAAGGAGAAATTGCAATGTATTGCTTCCATCTGAAGCAAAAATAACATTTTCTTAAAGATCTCCAGAGACAGTGACTCCAGAACACCTCTGACTTTTCTAAAAGTTACATTTAAGGAAATATTTATGTTAAGTTTAAAGAAGAGAGAGGCAATGATCTACCTAGTTCAGTGGTACGCTCAGTGTTTCTCTTTGACCAGGTTTATCAGTGATGAAGCTAGAAAATTTAATGCTCTTTCCCAGACTGTGCTCCTGTTCTATATTTTAGGCACCAGATTTTTCGCAGTGAGTCCAGACTGAGATGCTGGACTCAAACCAGATGATGAGAGCAACGAGTCATAAAGAAATGTAAGGACCTGCCCACAATCATCAGCTCCTGCTCCGAAGCCTTTCTATGAATCCGCTGCCAGATGTCTATAACGAAGAGAGTGCTGCTGCTGTTGAAAATTGAGGTGAGGGAACTCATCAAGGCTGCCATCATCACAGCAATCATCAAACCTCGGAGCCCTGGGGGAGCAAAAAAGGGAAGGAAAATCAGGACCAGATCTTTGGCCACTCAGCACTATATTTTCATCCCAGCGTCTGGTAAGTGCAGTAAAATTTCCTCATCCTTGGGATGGATAAGAGCAGTGTGATCCCCCTGTGAAGAGCAGGGTTCAAGCCCACCTCCAACTGTAAAAGTTTCTCACCATCAGGCATGAGTTCTATCACTAGTTTGGGGTAGGCAATGTTGGAACAACCCACTGCAGCTCCACAGACCCTTTTACAGATGTCTGGGTCCACGCAGCCAACTTCATCTGTAAGAAACAGGAAAATGACAAGAAGTCAGCGTAAACACTGTTGAGCCATAGGTTGTTAATTCATGGGAACAATCTCGATGCCTTGTGCGGGTTCATATAAATTCAGAGGTGCAGCTGCAATACAGCTAGAATGAGTGGAGGTGAAAAACAGAATCATAGAATCATTCAGGTTGGAAAAGACCCTTGGGATCATCAAGTCCAACCACCAACCCGCCATTTTACATCATAAAATAAAGGTGTAACTTGGAGAGATATGTCTCCTGGATGTTGCATAATTGCAGCCCTTCATGATTTCTTGTTTGGGGGAACTGGACTGTTTCCATGAACCTTTCAGCAGTGTTATCAAGGATATTGCAGACTGAGTTACTCCTATTTAAGGAAATCTGGGAGACAGGCACTTGAGACACACTTTCTTCCAGGAGTGGCTCCTAACTGGGTTATTCTTCCTGGGAAGTGGCATGCTCTGGAGAAACTGGTAGTGAGAGTTTCTTGGGAGACAACAGGAGGGGAGCACTTGCTCTTTCACAATGGAAGGCTGATTTGCACAATCCACCAGGAACTGCATGAACCTGTGTGGTAGATTGCCAAAACTCTCACCAAATACCTAATGAAAGTAATTCATAGGACCTGAAGGACAACCTCAGTGCTCTGTGTATTTTATCTCACTGATTTCCTCCAGATAGAGAGATGCACACAGAGTGCACAGCATGGAGCTATATGACCCCAGTGACAACGTATGCTCCATATGGATACTCTCTGTGACTTCTGCCACTGTGGGAGCACTGGAGGTAGAGGAAGAAAAACAGAATCATGGGAAGAGCATGGGAAGAGCATGAGAACACCATTTTACAGCAGCTTCTGAGGTGTAACAGTGCTGGCAGACCTGTGTAGGGTTAGTGGTCATGGCAGGTATAAAGCTCTGTGGCAAGGAACATGGGAAGGCTTACCTGGGTAAAGAGCTCTGCTGATCATGCCTGGCATGACAATGAAAAACATAGGGAAGATTTTCAGATATCCTCCCAGCACTGATCCACCTTTGGCATGGGAGAGGTTCTTAGCAGACAGAGACCTCTGGACTATCACCTGCAATCAGTGCAGAAAGGGAGCAGAGAGTAAAACAGAAGCCCTACAGAGAGAGCAGGATCCATCCTCCCTCTCTTTCGTTCTCATGGATGACTTTCATCCGGCACGATCCCAGGGTGTTTTGCATGCCAATGGCAACTTTCCCACCTCAGTTGACTGCAGCCTGCTGCCACTGGTCAGAGCTCAGTGCGCAGGCTATAGGAGAGGGCGGCATGGAAATTTCCTTTACAGGAATCATTTTGCCCTTCACTGAAATTAAGCTACCTTGAGAACTGGAGACAGCAGCTGTATGGCAGCGAGAGATGAGGAATGAAGCAGACTGCAGGTGTTTTGGTGAAAGTTCAGCTGTGAGTTTTCATAATTACCCCATCTTAATACACAAAAGCAGCATGTCTTGAGAAAAAAAAAACAAACCACATTTTGCCTTGTTTCTAGCTTGGAAATGAATAAGACAAGTGAGACCTCCAGGAATATGAGTGGTTTGTCTGGAGGTCTACACAAGGTCACTGCAGAGCCAGTTCCAGATCCACATTTTCATATCCTTGTCACATTAACTGCATGAAGACACCCAGTACTCACCAGACCACAGTGAGATAAAGACAGAAGAAAATAACCTGCTCCCTCTGCACTAAGAAGTGCACAAAATTAGCAGCTTGCTGAGAAGGTGGAGGGAGTGAAATATGCTGCTCTAGACCAGGAAAAAGGTAGTAACTCTCATACAGTGAGGCACAGTCGTGTTTCAGCTGACAGACTGGCAAACTGAGGAGTGGACTGGAAATAACAGTGTGATGGTTTGCCTGGAGAGGAAAAGACTTTCTTTACCTGGTCAGTGCACCAGCACCAAAGAGCCAGCACAGAGAGGCCAAATACAAGGCCAGGCCAAGGAATGTCTCCTGTGACTGGATCCCTGAACAAATGAAAGGCATCTGCACGTGGGAGATGACAGGTCGTATTTGGAACTATGATCTTTGGTATTGCTGTGCTGTATTTCTCCTGAAGTCCTTCATACCAGCCAACTTTTTCAAATCCTGAAAAGAAAATGTCAGTGATTTAAGGTCTGATGCTCCCTGCAGTTATTTCCTTATCTGAGCTTTATGATTACTTTTCTTTCCTCCTATCTTCCTCTCATCTTTCTTTTCATTCCACCTTCGCTTTTGGCAGTTGAGGTTTCTACAGGAGTCAGTTGGATTTTGCCCAGAGTCCTTGTGGTTTTAATAGTGCATCCTGGAAGGGGGTCAATGCAAGAAAACTTCCATGATCCTAATCCCCACAATGTCCTCAGCATCTAGACTTTGTTCACACACTCCGAGAGCTACAGCAGGAAGGTATGACATTATACAAGCTATATGTCTATTTCTGTTTGCCAAGAAGGCTTAAAGCAAAGACTAATGATGGTCAGTTCCTTGTTGGATTTTGGTTTTTTTTGTTTTTTTTTTTTTTTTAATGCTCAGTTACACCCAGATGAATCCACAGGAACTCCCAAAGTCAACAGGGAAAGTCAGCAGAATTACTCTGAATATACGTGAGCACAGCGAGAACTGAATTTGGCTCTCAGGATGCAGTGTTGCAAGTTCTCTGGCAACTACAGTTAAACCCAAACTGACAAGGTGAAGTTATCCAGAAGCTCACCTCCATACAGTTAGAGCAAAGGACAGTGCAAGTATGACTTGGTGAATGGCAGTTGTGGTGGTACCACTTCTCTGAGTGGTTAAAACTCATTTGTTCACCAAGAGTGAAAGCGTGAGGTACCCTACTAAGGTCTGCTGATCGTGGGATAATTAAACTAATTTATGACACTGCTGCAGGTTCCCCTTACCTATAAACATGAGGACCAAAGCTCCCAGCACCATGATCAGGGTCTGCAGTGCATCCGTGTATATCACAGCCGTTAGACCGCCTGTCAGAAGAGCCAGAAACAACAGGCAGAGTGAATCACCATGTATAGTGAAACAGGTAACTCACCTGGGGAAAGGTTTCTTCAGCCCCAGCCCTGTGATTTCAGGACAGACCCACTGGGAGAAGCTAGCACTGAGCTGGTTCCCAGGACACTATAGCTGTCACAAGCCCTCTTGCGAGGAATGGCCTGAAGGGCTTGTCCATGTTCATAAGAGGACTTGGAGGCAGCTCAACATCTTAATTCCTAAAGATGCTAACATTACAAAAGAGAAAAAACCAGAGCAAATATGGGCATGGAGGGAGATGGGAGTCTAATGCAATATTAGAAAATTCTCTAGAAAACAGCGATGTTCCCCTCATACCAGGTTCCCATGGACCAGGAGGGGAGACAGGAATAACCAGACATCTCCAACAGCTGGGAGTGACAGGGCAGGTACTACCAGCAACCAGGGCAATCTCTCCCTCAGACCAGGACCTGAATACTTTCCCCAATGTAGAAAAGGGGAAATTTCTATCCTAGGCTCCAGTTTATAATGCTTCTTTCAAAACCAGCTATTTACCAGCTATGGTGTAGACAGCAGTCACTGCTAGCAAGACCACGGTGGACAAGTAGAGGTTCCAGCCCAAAGAGATTTGGATGAACAATGCTCCAGAAAAAATGTCTGTCTGGAATTAAAAAAAAAAAAAACCAAACAAGGACAGTCTGGTGTTAGTAGTGCTTCCTGCAAATGAAATCTAATAAAGCAGCCTGCAGCCCTCTGCGGCTGAAAGCATTGATGAGGGAGGACACCACAAAGGTGAAGCAGAAGAGGAGGAGAGAGCATGGGACTGTTGGCGGTGAACTTTCTTTTCCTTTGTTTAAGGAAAACTTAAGCTCTCAGTATCTGGGAGCTGGGGCAGCACGAGGATGAAAATCAAGGTCCCACACCAGGGGACTACAAAGCAACCAAAAGACTATCTTACAGGCAGCCTTCATGGCATGTAATCCTCACTGGGACAGACAGGTATTGGTGGAAACTGCCACTCCTTTTGTTGACTGTGAAGACATCCATGGGGAGCAGGAGCCCATGTATCCACACATAGTCACAGGAGGGAAAGAGGGGGCAAATAGCAGACACCAGGTTCCACCCAAGACTACACCTTGATGGCCTCATGGTCAGGAGACACTCTAGCTTGAAAGACCCCTAAAGAATCATTGACTTCTTGTGTGGTAATTTATTTATCTGGAAAGGTCAACAGCTTGCTTTTCTGTCCAGAAAACTCCCGAAAAACAGGTTATTCCTGCTGAGGACCTCGCTAGAAATACAGAAACCCCCACTGGCTTTGTTTTGTTTGGACCTACTGGCAGAGAGAGTGAAACCAGAAAGTAGGTGAAACCTAGAATTACACAGATAGCATCTTTCAGATAGAGAGGGTGATATGGGAGATATGAATGTTGGGAAATCAATTTGAAGGACACCTACAAATCTGGCAGTGTTTGAGATACAGGTAAAGACATTTGCCAAGGGCGACAGAAGGGATGGGGTAAGATTTCTGTTTCCTGTTCCTGAAATAAGCACCTTAAAAGCAAGCACCCAGTACAACTTCTGACTTATGCAACCCTGAGGTGGGACAACCACTGTCAAGACACCACAGGAGTCATTGTGTCTTCTGGTTTTTTACTGTCTAGCAGGAGATACACATACTGCTGTAGCCACGCAGAATCAGTCCTCTGACAACATTATTTACCAAGATCTTAGTTTTCCTTTGCGAGCAGGGAAGACTCTGCAATGCCCTAGTTGCTAACCTATGTTTGGCCAAAAAAAAGCACAGGGAGAAACATCCTTCTTGCAACCAACTGCCTGCTGTCCAGCCAGCCGCTAAATGAGCTCTCCACAAACAATAGCACTGCTTAATAGAAAGCACCTGTCATGCCCATAAACTCCACCAGCCACATCCGTCAGCCACGCGTGAATTAGCTGCACAGAGGAGAAACCACTGAGATGAAACAGCAATGACTGAAGCCAGGGTCCTTACGCTGAAAGGTATTGGCAAACACTGCTCTGCTGAAGGTCATTTTGAAAGACTGCTCTGTTTTCACCACATACATGGACTGTGAAGCTGTGCACTTTGTGGTGCTGTTGAAGGAGAGATCTTGTTTACCCCTCATGTGCCCAGTCCTGCTCCAAATGCCTCTTTGCAAGACCTCACCCTGGGAAATGCTTCAATTCTGGAGCCAGCAGTGGCAGCAATGGGTGATATGACCTGGCCATTAGAGGAGGAAATCTTTCCCATGCTCATAGCCTGGAGTTCCTTTTAACGCATCTCCTAGGATCTGATTGATAATCAGCCTGGGGGAAGGACCCTGAAGCCAGCTGCAAAAAGCACATGAGTGTCTCATCTCCAGTCAATGTCATCAATGGCAATTTGACACCTAAATACTTCAACAGGGCCTAGTGAAAATTGCCTTACACTAGCCATGGGATAATCAGCTGGAGACAACAGACTGACATTTTCAGCCCATGTTACAGACTCTCAAATACAGTCTTCTCCCTCCAAGGGCACAGGTAGTTCTTAGCAAGTCTCTGAGCGTAAGCTCTGTCTCTTTATGAATGGAATTCAAATGAAGTAAAATACACAATCACTTACATGACTTCTAGGCTACCAGCAGGCTACAATGCTACAAGCACTCCAGGAAGGATGCTGAATTTTGTCTTAACCTACCTTGTCAGAACCTACCTCCCTTTCACCATATAAGTGGCAGAAAGAGAGGAATAATCGCAACACACCTAATGCTGAAAACTCAGCTACAAGAACAACAGCAAATTTATGATAATTTAAGAGAATTTCACATTTACAGGTTGCAGCCAGCCAGATCCTCAGAAAAGATAATGCTGCAGTTCCCCTGTCTAAGATTTGATCTGATAGAAGAGGAAAAGCAGGCAGCCAGCCTGTGGTATCTACACTGTTTAGTAATTAGCTGCCATATCCCTGTAAAGTTCTCACTGTGCACTGCTGTTTAATGAGGACTCTCTCTCTTAGGGGAGGTCTCCATGATGAACACGGAGTCAGGTGTTTACTTGGGCAAAGCAGCACACTCACACACTGCTCGTCTTTCTGATAGCCGAGCTGATCCTTTCAAGGACATCTGAGTTATCTCTGAGCAGCCCTGCATCGTACCAGGATGGTCTACCCCTGCCCAGGACACAAGGCTTGTGGTCGTTTGGATACGTACTGATATCTTGGTGAATATATAGAGAATGAGGGACAGTACGGACATGTAGATTTGTATCCTCTGTCCTCCAAATCTCTTCTGCAGATACTCGGGCATGGTGACCACTCCTGCTGCGATGTAAACAGGCACAAAGATCCAGCCAAGAGCCAGAAGTGCCCAGGTAGCCTGTGAAGGAGACAAAGAAAATAACAGCACATAATTTAACACATGGGAACATCCTTCTTCTCTGCTCTTTTCAGTGGACATCCTAAGAAAGCAGAAAGGTACAGTGCCATGCAATATATTTGGGAAGCAGCCTGACTTTTTCTCCCTGTTCAGAAGATGAGATGAAAAATGGAGGAATCATTACAATATAGTTAGAAGCTTTTGCAGTTATCCTCCTAAGCCCTGTGTCTTTCTGTCATGGGTGGCAGATCCTGCTCCATGTCCTGGTCTTTTGGGCAAGATGGTGTACTCTATTGCTCTGCATCTCTGAAAGATGGTGTTGCATTTGTTGGCCTTTGAAACCACTGACATTGTGGCAGTGAAGAGTTAAGTGATTCAGAGGAGGACAGGAGCATCTGTTTGTTACTTGATTAGCAAGTGATGAGGCTGAGGCAGCAGACTGTCCCCGTGGAGCATAAAAATAAGCAACAGCAAGACTCTGTCGGGATGTTCTCCTTGCAGGTTGATGCAGATGCACGTCTGTCACTGGTAGATAAAGGGACAGTTCAGGTGCTTTGCCACAGGTGAGGGGTCTTTTGGAAGGTGTAAGGGCATCTCCTGTCACTTATTTCTTCTCTGAAATCTAGCAAAAGCCCAAACATGAGATCTTGAACACAAATAAAAACTGTTGGATTATCAAATCTCATCTCTTGGCTGTCTCGGGCCATTACCTTTCATCCCAGTACCTTACATTAGTTCAGATTTTACTTTGATCAGTTATTTAAGTTATCAAAAATGAAACTGAGCCCTGTGATCAGAGATTGTAAGTGATCAAGGAGAACAGCCATGGCTCCTGCAGTGACAGAGACTGGCTTAGATAAAAGATGCTCATATGATCCCTGCAGCTGAGTTATGTCCCATGACAAAGGGTGAGAATAATGGCATATCTAAAGTCCCTTTACAATCTGAAAGAAATGAATCTAAACTCATGAAATTAGATTTTCCCTGACATACAATCTTGTCTTCATGAGCTTCTAAAATGACTTAAATAGATTCACCTAAAGTACAGCAATATTGGTATGTCCTACATGCACCAGGCTGAACATAGGCTCTGACTTCTTCACAAAGGGCTTAGAGGTGATCTTAATGTTTCAGCAAAAAACTACAGTGCAGTGAATAGACATCCCAGGGAAGAGCTTTTGGTGGGCCCTGCCCGTGCTTGGCAAGTATCCGGCACTATTAGCAGTCTCTGCTGATATAGACAAGAGATTTGGAGTTAGGTGAGTGATGTTTATTGTGAGGCTGGCACTAATCTCACTCCTCATCACTGCAGCTGAGAAATTTCATTAGCATCACACACAAAGGGCCTGGTTTTCATGCTCCGTGTGGTGTCAGTGGCAATTTTCCAGGCTACTTCAATAGGGTAGAATGAGACCTGCATTCACACCCAGATGTTCACCCCAGAGATGTCGCATTTTGGCAGCTGACAGGTGAACGCAGTGTTGCTAATTCTCATAGCTTTACACAGAATTTAGGAGCACATGCTGCCTTATTTTCAAACTCCCTGTATCCAGAATGCTGCCATTATCCAAGTACCTTTTCAAAATTCATTATCTTTTATTTTAATCTTGATGAGTGCAGATTAAAGCTTAAAAATACGGCCATGTGCTTCTGGGAAGGTCAAAGAACTAATATTTTTAGTAGATTCCACTTAAACTAAAATAAAGATCTCATGTTTTTAAGGCCGTCTCAGTGTCTAGAGGCCTCTCTCCTGAGGCTTGAGAACTTGGAGTTACTGATCCTGTTAGTGTCTGATTTCCAACACACACCCCAGTGCCTTTGTAAACAGTGACATCTTAGTTGACAACAAAACTGACTCTTACATTCCACTCAAAGCCCCCGACAGCAAGGCCTCCAGCTGCTCCAGTGCCTGCCAGGCCAATGAATAAGCCACTGCCCACGTTGCTTGACATCAGGGATGCTCCAATCTGAAACACATGGCACAGGCACAACACCCAGAAAGTCACCTTGAGGAACTTCTGTATCAGCCCAACCACTTCCCCTCAGAACTCTCTTTCCTCAGGGCCTCATCTCCTTGTAGGTTGGTAGCTGTGTGTAACGGAGAGTTGAGTTTGCCTTTTAGAGAAAACTATGCTTTTAGATCTTACAGTGGGTTTCTCTGCTCCTTTCACTGCCCCTGCTCCAATGCAAAGCTTAATCTCAGAATTGGGATTCAGTTTCTCAGTTGTTCTCATGAGATACGTGCCTGTTAGGGGGACTACAGCAGAGTGAGGGAGTCCTGGTGGGAGCCACAGATACCTCAATGTCCATGAAACAGCCTTCTCCAACCTCACTGACCCTTGCTCTACTTCTTCGTGCCTTCCTGACAGCCCAGCCTCTCTTAACTCTTGCACTGAACATGCACATGACGGGTGGTTTACTCACCCAGGGTGATGGGAGTGCTCTTGGAGCTCTTCATAAGGGAGGAGAAACACGAACCACAGCAGGGCCAATGTTAGAAACCTGCGGACCTTTTGTGTTTAATGTCTACACGCAGGTTCAAAGATACTGAGTTCTGCAGTAGACTGAAAAATGCTAATGCCCCAGGTTAACTCTAACTGTACGCTGTAGACATGGTAAGCTGTCCCTGCCATGGCTCATTGACACCCTAATTGGAAGAATGCAAGCTCCAAGGCACTTTAAACAGAGCAAAGACCATCTGACTTAATTAACACTTTCATTTGGCATAAAGCCTCACCTCCTTTCTGTATGCCAACACCAAATCTCTCTCAGGGTCAAACAAGAAGTTACACAAAGGACAAGTTTTGGTCCCCCCCAAAAGTTTGCTCTTAGCTACATCATCTACAAGGAGCTTTTTCTCTCCTTGGCATTGCTACATGTGAAGTGAGGAATGATGGAATTTGATCTGCTTCTCACCTTTGAGCAAGGTAAAACATTAATATGGCATCAACACCCACACTGATTCCTGCCAACAGCTCTGCCTTCTCATCTGTCTACGAAAACTCGATTAGAGAGCTGGCAACATGAATTTGCAACTGACGTGCTCTCAAGAAATGTAAACAGTTTTCCTGATATCTATATCAGACACAGAAATAGAGAAGACACATTGCATAGGAGCACCAATCTAATATCAGGGTTTAGTTGAGTCTGTCTAACACACAGCAGAAATCTGTCACCCCTGTAAAAAATAAACAAACAAACATGCAAGCCAGTCATGTACTCAAGGTGAAGGCCAGGAAGAGCTGAGCCTGTGGGAGTGATGCAGAGGTGGAAACGGCTCTCTAACAAATGAAATTGAAAAGTGAACAGCATTAGAGGTTGCTTTCAACATAGAATAGGAAGTCAGGAGAGCCAAGAGCCAACCTGTACACAACAGACTTTGTGGTCACTTGTGTTTGGAGCTCAAAGTAATGAGAATGTATTCGGGTTCGGGTTTGTTTTGGTTTGTTTCTGGTTTGTTTTGTCATTTTAGGGTTGGTTTTTTTTGTTGTTGTTGTTTTGGTTTGGGTTTTGGTTTTTTTTTGTTTGTTTGTTTGGTTTTTTTAATTAAAAAGAAGAAGAAAAAAAGAAAAAAAGAATCATGTTGGGAGAAAAAGGTTCCATTTTGGTACCTTTTAATTTTCCTCTTCCTAATGAGAGAAAAACATCAAGCTAAACTTTTCCATTAAATGTCCTTCGGCCAAGACAGAAGTATAAAGAACATTTAAGAAATAACAGATTTTAGAGAGGTATGTGTGTCTCTGATGGAAGAGGTTGAAAAGCTAGCCTAGTGAATTTATGGGCAATGAACATCCAAAGGAAAAAAGAAAAAAATACAGTGTTCTGGTTGAGAAGAGCATTCTGTTACCCACGACCGACTGGAGAGATATATGGTGCTAGAGTCTGGCATTGGCTGAGAAGGATCTTTATTCCTGTAGCTTTTTTATTTCTTTCAAACTTTAAATTATCTTTATATGTACCTTTCACTCCCAAGAAAAGGTGCCTTCAATAGATTTTTTTTTTCTTCATAGTGAGGATTTATACTTTGGTGGTTTGAAGTTTATATCCTTTACATCGTTAGTCAATAACCTCAACTTTACTCTAAATAGCAATGGCTCAGAAAGTCCTGGGTTCTGGTATTATTTTTCCTTCAGTCTCTACATACTTTTTTATGGGATAGCACATTCCTAGATTACCTAATGCTCTCTTGGCTTGGGGACAATGGTATCTTTGGCGAGCTGGGGCCAGGGAGTTTCAAACCCAGGTAGACAGTCAGTGCTCCCTCGCTTCCATCAATGTCAACAATTTTATTGCTGACTTTAGCAAAGAATTTGAGAACTGAAAAAGCCTGAAGATGCTGAACTATCCTTTTGGCCCAGCAGCTCCATGCTGTAGTCCATTAGCAAAACTGCACAGGAGGATTCCTGGTGGATCCTTTTCATTTCAAGACCACAATCAAAAGATATATGAACCGGGTCCCCTTGCTAGACCTGCCATCCTTACACCAATTGCTTTGGAACCATGAGAAATAGAGGGATGCATTTCACTCACAGGCCACCATGTCATGGATCGTCCAGCTAGGAAATAGCCTCCAATAGTCCCCCGGCTTGCTCGTATTGATGACTAGAAGAAGAGGAGAAAAAAAAAAAAAAAAAAAAGTGTTTTCCTCCTTTTACCTACCCTCAAGTCAGACCCAATGCCCAGCCCAGTAGCCTTGAAAAATCCTGTCAGCACCCTCTTGCACCACCCTAGTCGTAATTCCTTGTAGCCAACTGGCTCACTCTGCTCAGACTGGCACAGACAGGTAGTGCATAGCTCTGAAAAGCACCTAATTTGGGGAAATCTAGGGGGTTGCCTGTTCTTAGATGTTTGCAGCTCCAAGAAGATTGTCCACCTTCCGGTGACGGTATGCACTAAGAGGAGGCATTTCCCTCCTCACTGTCCAGCACCCCTGGCAAGGGCCTTCAGAGTCCGGTATAGGAGAATGTGGCACAGAGATAAGAATCAGAGGACAGCCTTGTATCCCAGGGGTTGCCATCAAGTACTGCATTTGGGCATGACATGCATGTGTGCTGCAGGATGGTTAGCAATGTCCTGCTGCAGCTCCTGCTGCCTTACTTCTTCCCACTGCTGGGCATTCAGGGTTTCCAGCAGCCCCACACTTGAGAACTGTGGGGATTTCAAGAGGGACAGGACATCTGTAAGCCAGCAAGCCCCTCTGGTGTGGCTGAGGCTGACTGTGCTTGCTGTTTGCAGGAACCAGCAACGTGAGGTCAAGCACCGTAATAAAATGCCTATATTTGCTGCAAAATGCCTACACACATGGCAGCACCCAGTCTGGTGAGCAGCACTGCCACCAAGCCAGGAGAAGCCTGAATGCCTGCTGAATGTCTCAGCATCAGCTCCAAAAACTGTTTTGCGCATACGTTAGGTATGGCAGGCTTCATCCAGAAATCTCTCTTTGTGCAGGTTTCTGTGCTGCCTGTACCTATTAAAAGTCTTCTCCTCAAAAGTACCAATTGCGAAAGACAAAACACTTCAGCCAACCAGAACACGGCAGGTCTCTATGAAAGAGGCCTTTGGAAAGCAACATGAGCAAATAATTAGCCATAATCTTTTTCAAAGGTTTTTAAAGTCCCATTTCAGTCTTCACCACCCTAACTCTGGCTTTTCTTTTGCTCCCTGCCTGTCCATACTCCTGTGCAAGACTACTTTGCAGCATGGGAGGTAGACATCATCCCTAGAACAATCTCCAGGGAATGACTCCTGGGTTGTCCCCACTTGGGTTTGGGGGTGAGGGCTCATGGGAAGATCACTGTAAACCCCAAACATGCTAAATAGACTGTGGGTTAACGGTGAGCACAAAAGATGCCCTTCACCCAGGAATGGTCTGGGGAGGATCAAAGGCTCTCCACCTCAGGCAGACCTAAACCCGGTCACCTCAGGGACTCACCCATATCCCGACGGCAAGGACAAAGGCGAAGTAAACAACAACCACGACGATGTCTGCCACTCCAAAAGCTGCTGTCGTGTCCCCCGGCAGCGCGGGTAGCTCCGTGGTGGCTGGGGTTATCTGTCTCATGGCTGCAAGCGAACTGCTGATTTTCTCTCTCACTCTGGACTTTGGTGCACGCTGCCCTTCATCACTTCCCTTGTAATAATTAACAGGGTGGAGAAGATGTGAGTGGGGAGCAGGAGACAGGCAGGACCGTGGTTAACATTTTCCCAGCAGGCCACAGCAGGAGCTTTGCCTCCATGGTTCAGCAGTGAGGACCTCCTCACACCTCTGTGGTGTGGGCGTCCTGCCCTGATGCTCCTGTGTCCTTTTACCAGCAGTCCCTTCTCCTGCCCATTTGCCCATTGGTGACAATCATTGGGATGACAAATGGTTAAGTGTCATATTGTCTTGTCCCCCACTTCTCTAGAAGAAGACTTTCTCCACAGCATGCCGTAGGGCAAGTTCCTCCTAACAGGAGATGCCACAGACAGAAGTTGGTGTTTCCTCCTGGTACACGTGGTGAGGGTACTGATCTGGGCAGGACCAGGGGCAGGACCAGCCACAGGTGAGGGCGTGGTGCCTCTTTCCTCACTCAGTCCAACCACGTTCTGCCTCCTTCCCCATGCTGTGCTGCAGCCGAGGGATACTCCATGCTGCAGAGAGACTCCTCAGCCCTGGTCAGCAGACAGGGAGCACACGTTATGCTGTACATTCCCTTTGCAGACAGCAACAGGGGAAAGTGCAGGGAGGACACAGCTGAGTTTTCTTGGCAGGCTCTGCAGTGTGCATGTGGCCAGAAGTGAAGGAATTAAGCTGCTTTCACGACAAGCAAAGCCAATGCCAGGTCACCTACAGGAGTCAGGAAAGCTGCAGCAGCAGCAGAAGCAGCAGCTGTCTTGGGCTGTGGGCAGGTAGGAGCGGGCTGTCCCCTACCACAGAAGCAAACTCCAAATTGTAGGTCCTCTTCCCCATCCCGCCAGCTGCCTGGTGCACCAGAGTAATTTTTCAGCTGTATGGGATGTCTTGCTCTTCTCTACCTCTTAATGCTGGGGTCAGGCAGGACCTTTGCTTCCACCTCCCTCTGCACCAGGACCCTGATCAAAAGCACCAAGACGGTCTCTGTGGGTGCTTCAGCTGATGGTCATAATCCAAGGGCCCAAGACATGCAGACAGGCACATATCTGGCTTCTCAGTGTGGTTCCTAATGATGCTAGAAGACTTTCACCTCCCACAGATTTCGGGTCCTGGCATCACCCTCAACACCAAGGGGGCTAGTGTTATCCATTTCCTCCTTAGTTTATCCATACAAGCATCTCCAGATCATGGCTGGCCCCGGTGACCCTCTGGAAGTATCTCCCCTCTGTCCCCACTGGCTGAGAAAGAACTACTTTGCTCCTTTCTGCTGAGTGTCTACAGAGCTGTGAATGCCCCTCCAAGACAGCATCAGTTCCCTGCCTCACTTTCCCACCATAGTAACACCAGGGAAATCACAGGTATGCTGGAAAATTTCCTGAGCTGGAAACGTTTCCCCTCCTATAGAGGGCATGCTGCTGTAGGAGAAGACAGAGCAGAAGAATGAGCTAGCAGGCAAAGGCAGGGGCTACGACTGATGTCCTTGGAAGATGTTTTTGTTAGGTTTGCAATCCTGGCAGGCTCAGCGGGGCTTTCCATGGGGCCTGTCAGAAAAGAAATCATGAAGGGCTCTAGCTGGATATGAAAAGAAAGAGAACACTTGGGACACATATGGGGTGGTCCTGACTGTGGACCCCAGTGCCCAAGACTCAAGCTCCAACACAGCTGCAAAAGTCCCTCCATTACCACTGTCTGCAGATATCTCATACCTGTCAATGGGGGACAGGACACCTCAGCTGAGGGCACCAGCCTGGTCTGGAGACAAGGTGGGGACACTCCAGCACCAGCTCAGGTATCTCCTTGATACCACCAGCCCTCTGAATGAGGGCACAGTGTATGGGTCACACCACCCCTCTGCTTCTTTGTTGTGACAGCTTTGGGAGGGTCCCCCAAGTCTTCTAGCAGGTTTGCAGAGCCATTACAGAGCTGGCTGTAGAGCACAAGCCTTCTCTAGGTAGTCTCCTGGTCCTCAAAGCAGAACCATCTCCTAGCTCCCCCACCTCTGCCACCCACAGTTCCCCCCACCCCATGACATACAGACAGGACAGTTTAAACTTAAGCATGCTTTGTTTGCTCTTGGTTTCAAGGGCAGCAACAGAACCTCTCTCTCCTTTCATTTTATCCTCCTCTCTCCCAGGGTTTTCTTGCAAATACTGGCACCTACTTGCTCATTAATTGCACTGCTAAAGCAAGGCCCCCGTCCGCTCCTGCTCCCCAGTCTGAGGCTCTCTGGGAGCGGCGCCTCCCCGTAGTCTCATTATCCACAAGAGGCTTTTAAAGACTGAAATGTTTCAACAAGCTGAAGTACATTTACCAGAAATTAAATATCTGGAAGCCTGAATCCCCTGGTGTAAGCAGGCAGCTCTCCCTGCGCAGAGCTGATTTACACTCACCCACACACTCTTCCCTCTTAACAGTGCAGCACCCGAAAGCCAAAAGACAGTCACCTAATCTTGAAATGCATCAAATTCCTGCCCAAGAAGCAGAGAGAGCCAGTATCTCTGGTCTTCCCAAACCAGGAATCCTGCTCTCTGTGGGGAAGCCAACCCAAAGCACTTGCTCAACCCAGCCCTTCACCCCACCTTCCCAAGGTGCTGTACCAGCAGCAATTAACACTTGCAAACACTTGAAAGTTGGCACCCCTGAAAAGTAAATACATCTAATAAGCCATTCTCAGCAGCTGTGAGCTATCACGAGTCTGTTGGACCCAACAGAATGACATCAACTGACTGGATCATCCCAAACCATAGTGGTCAACCCCACTGCTGGTGCAGTAGGGTGGGATTGCAGCGGTAGCACCTCGAACGCAGATGATACCTCGAGTGTGTCTGTGGTGGTGTCCTTATTTGCTGTTCAGTGACCTCGAGGTCCTCCTGCCTTTGGTCCCGCTCAGCCAGGAGTTGCTCTGCTCACTGCTGCTTCAGGCTGGCTGGGGAGGTATGATCCTCCTGTGGTCCCTCTGAGAGGTGGCCTCTGTCCCCGCTGAGGGGATGACGCATGCTGGTGTTGCGTGACACTGGCTCCCAGGAGCCACAGGTGAGAAGCCTGGTGTGAGGTGCAGGGCTCTGCAGGGCCCCAGCAGCAGGGCAGCACTTATCTCCTGCTCCACATGCTCTTCAGTCAATATTGGCAGCTGTCCACACCCTGGGAGACGTGGCACTCCTTGCCCTGGGAACGGATGGGTAAATTCACATACCCGGGAAACAATAAAAATTCAACACAGCTGTCAAACAAATGAGCAGCCATTGGAGTTAAAGTTATTACAGCAGCTTAAGCCCCACAGGTGCAAGGGGGCAGATCTCCATTGATTCTGGGGAACCTCCTTTGATCCCACTTATCTCCAGAGGACCTGGCAAGGCAGCTCAGGTAGTTAACTGCTACAGCAAACCCATAGAATCATCCAGGCCAGAAAGGACCTCCAAAGGTCACCTAGTCCGACCTCCCTGCAGTCACAGGGACACCCCCAACTAGACCAGGCTGCCCAGGGTCTCATCGAGCCTCACCTTTAATTATCTCCAGGGAAGGAGCCTCAACCACCTCCCTGGGCAACCTGTTCCAGTGTTCCACCACCCTCAGAGTAAAGAAATTTTTCCTAATATCCAATCTAAATCTACTCTTCTCCAACTTAAAGCCATCTTCCCCAGCAGGCAGAGCACCTCAAAGCCTCTCAGTCATGTAGGCAAAGCTGAATTTTTCTTCCTCAGAGCTAAGGGTTATGCTGTCTGTATTGGTGTGAGCAGCGGTGGTGGCAGAGGAAGTGTTGGGCATGGTGGGGAGGGCTGAGCACAAAGCTGTTGTGGGGTGTCACCCATGGCATGAAAGGTGCTGGTGGTGTTGGCCATGCTTACAGGGCTGCACCAAAGAACGCCATCCTGTCCCCATTCCCTTCCTCAGACATCATTCCTCTACTTCCCAAAAAAACTTTCCTCCTCTCTCCAGGACTCACCCCCTGGCTTCATGCAGTTGGTTTTTTGCCTTCGTGAGGGCTGAGAGCAGATCTTGCAAATGAGGGGCAGAAGAGAGCCACTGGTGTTCAGATGGTGAGGCTGGCGCTATTTCATTTCCCTCATCTCCTTGGCCAGAGACGGGCCCGTGGGCACTAAGCCCTGCAGCCACAGCCTCTCCCAGCACTGCGGGGATGCCCAGCAGAGGTACAGAGCAGGCTGCAGAGGAGCCACAGCCCCATAAAACTGCAAAGTTTAAGCTGTACCTTGGAGCTGCAACCTGCCTGCCAGAGGCTTCCTGCAGCACCATTAATATGCTCTCGTCTCCTCACAGCAAAAGTGACAGGACATTTAGTGTCCTCTTGTGGAGCGTGCTCCCTCACTCATGTCACAGCAGCTGAGAATGAGCCCTTCAGGGACTGGAAATTATAAGTGGCGTTTCAAAGTGTGCAGCTCAAAAAAAAAAAACAAAAAAAGAAAAAAGTGCTGTAGAGCAAGTGTTTCTGGGGCAAAGGATGTTCGGTTAAGTGACAGGCAATTATTTTCGCAAATGTTAACGAATAAATGGACTTCCTCTTCATTATGAAGCTACTTCACAGTCGTCAGCAAATAGCTCCAATGACAATTAGTGAATTTCTAAATGGATTGAGAAATTGGCTTATATACAGATGACAATGCAATGAGGCAAAGCGATAGCCAAGCCTCACTTCTCACCTTACCTCCTGGAGGGATTTTTTTCTCTGCGCTGGATGGGTGAAGCATTGAGCTAACCATTATTTCCTTCTCGGTCCTTTCTCAGGGCTGAGATTCTTGAATAAAATCCAGCAGTTTAATTTTGGTTTGATATGAATGGGGTTTAAATGTATTTAATGTTTAAAGGCATTCTGGAGGAACGGCGCGGTGGGGAGCAGGCACAGGCAGTGGGAAGAGGAGCAGACCCCCCGGGAAGCTGCAGCGGTGCTACCACAGCTCTTTTCTTCCCTCTGCAGGCCACAGAGTTTCACTCCTGGACTGTCCCATAAACCAGCAGCAAGTCCATCCCTTCAAATCTCCTTGCATATTTTTTTTTTCACTTTTATTTTTAACCCTAGGGTGAGAGAGGGATACCTCTGCTGAAGACAGCGGTACAAACACCATATGGAGAAGACAGGGAAGGGGCTGGTTTCGGTGGGAACCTCAGGACCTTGGCAGTCTTCTTTCTGCACCAACCACACCAGGGGGAAAGCTCACAGCTCTGTGTGCTGGAGGCTACTTCTATCCCCTCCTGGACAGATGACGATGTCAGCCTCAGCCACACAGTGCTGGTGCAGAGGCAGGTGGGCTCAGGCAGGACGTGCTTCGATTGGGCTTTCCCCTTGGCAGGCAGCTGTGAGCATGGACCTCTCCCTGCAAGTGGCGTTGACCATCACTTACCCTGTCCTCACTCTAGCCCAGAGATCACCTGTAGCTCCTGCCTGAGCACTGTGGACCCACGTCCCTGTCATCCGTGTGTAGATTAAGGATAGCCTTGGCACACGGGGGAGTTTCAAGTTAGAATATATTTTTTGCTGCACTTAATTGGAACAGTTGCTGAGAGGGGACACCCTGGGCTAAGTATGGTGTTACCAGCCAGTCCGCCCAGGCTGAAGCAAACAGTACTGAGAGCGGAGTCCCATCCCATCTGCTTTTATCCAGGCGACTCTGAACCAAAAGGTTTGCTCCTAACTGTTCAGCTGAGCTGCCATGACTCTGCTGATCGCTCCTTCCATCCTCACTCTCTGGGTGCTGGGAAACTTCAGTGCCTGCTGGGAAACTAAAGTGAGAAACCATAGGAAGAGTTTTGAGTCACACTTCCAGCTGCAGCTGCCTAGAAAAAACATTCTAGGACTGAGTAGACTTAAGGCTGGATAAAATATGTCACATTTACTGAGTGACTCTTCTGACTAACAGCCAGACTTTGAAAGATATTTGCAAGGGTAAAACATTAAGTGACAGAACAAGGACACTTTAGATGAAGGATGTTGTTCTCCCTTTAATTTACTCCCCTGTACAGCCTTGCACAGATCTCAGCAGAGCAAGTGTCCTTATTGATGGATACGCTATCCTTGTTAAGACGGGACAATATACTTATTTACAGCTTTCATCATTGTCACAAAGGCACAAAGCAAACAGATATAACTAATGAAGATTTAGCTATTACATAATGTCTTTGCCAACTCCAGGCGGAAGCCTGGGTAAAAGCCCTGGGAATAAATCTTTTTTATAAGAGCATTTTTAATGAATTTAAGACATGAAGAGATCTACTTGTAGCTTGTATCAGGACTCTGGGTATTGCTTTTCTGGAAAGATGGTTCAGGTTGGGAGTACAGTGAAATGATGGTCTGACAAACGCCAAGGAAGTGAAAGCCATACAAGCCCGACAATCCAAGCTGTGAATTAACGTGTTCGTGACGATGCTCCACAATGAGGCTGTTGTGAGCTGTGACCATTAGCTACCACCAGCAAGATGAAGACTCAATAATAATGAATCAAGCAAAAGAGATGGAGGAATTGCAGTGAGAACATGCCAGCTTTGTTTCATCTTCTCTGGTTCCTTCTGAAGATAAGAGCCAGCCAAGGGGGAGGGCAGGAGGAGGCAAGTCACACTGCCTGGGACAATAATGCTCCACAGCAAGGCAGGAAAGGTAATGCTCCACAGCCCCTGCAAAGGGCATGTTTGGTAGGTTCTACAGGAACAACCGGTTTCCTTTGATTTTCTCTTGCAATCCACTGTTCGAGAATCACAAGGAACTTGGACCAAGGCTGGTAAAACTGGAGGTGGTGCTGGATCACCTGGAAAGCTCCTGGGGGACTTTCCACACGACAGCTGGACAGCTATCTCTCTTTCCCAGACCAGCCTTTTTACACATGACACAATGGCGAAGAAAACAGTCTTTGCACTCCCTACACACAACTAAAACATGACCCAATGCATTTAAATTTTCACTGTGTGCCTCATTTCAAAAGGAAATGCCCCATGACAAAACCACAGATGTCAACAGCCAGGATCTTTTGAAACTATGGATTCAGACAGGTATTGGTAGCTTTGATCCATCTCTGCTTGGAGACTGTTTAGAAGATCCTTCTCCTTCATGTCAGGGCAAAAAATGGCAAGGAAGAATTATATCCTTCATTTTAGAGTTAGGAGGCTGGATAAGGACATTTTCCCTTTTGACAGATTAGTCAATGCCTGGGGGTTTTGCAGTTGTTCTCACCAGGTGAAGTCTGGTACAAACCTGCTTGTTTGGAAATATTGAAGTTCAACAGGAGAAATCAAGAAAAGGTTTCTTCCCAGCTGGCACTTTGTCCCAGAGCTCTGCAGGGTTTTAATTAAAGTTACAAGGCCTCTCCATCATTGTCTGTGCCCTTTCTTTCCCTCCCTCAGTGTCTGTTCCCTAGGTCTGCATCAGGGTCCCCAGGAAAACATCTCTGACAGCACGGTTTGGCTGCTGACCCTCCCTTGAAGGCAGTCTTGAGAATCTGGGGCAGCAGCTCCTCTTGCTCAAGCGAGAGGTTTATGAACACACCTAATATCTTTTCACATCCAGGCTCAATGAAAGACAATTATATTTCAGTGTCACTTCCATGCAGTCACAGTGTTATTCACGCTCTCACAGAACCAGGATTGAAATCCGCATCTTTTGAGTAAAACTCTACAGCTGCAAGACCCTCTTTTTAGCTTCACCAAGAAGCCTGTCAATGCATTTCTAGTTGGTACACTTTTCAAAACAAACTGGACAGATAAAATACAGCTTGGGTTTTTTTTTGTAGAAAAGAGAATTTTTAAAGGATGCCACATCTCCTTTGACTAAATCATTAAATAGATATTGAAAAGCTCTAAGGTTGATGGATATATATGAAGCCAGTACAGTCTTTGGAGTTATTATTCCCGAGGAAAAGAACCAGAAAGGAAAGCTGAGCCAAAATGGCTGCTGAAAGAATGAAGTGGGGGGGGAGGGGAGGAGAAAAAAATAAAATCAAACTTAATGGTTTGTTACAGTTTGTGGAGACTGAGGAAACAAAGTCTGGAACTGAAGGAGTTGTCAGGCAGTGAGATAGGGTTACACTTCCTCCACACAGAGCCTGCAGTGTTGGCTTGATTAGGCGAAAGAACTTGGGATTGCTACAGAGAAAGCCGCCTTGCTCCCTGTCAACTTGCAAAAGCTCATCAGCATCCCAAAATGACAGCTCCCTCCAGGGCTGAGAGTTCTTAAAACAAAACTAAAATAAAAATAAAAAGTCTCCCCAGTCCAGTTTAAAATCAAACTGCACTTAGAAAAAAAAAAATAGAATGGGATAGAAAGACTACAACAATCTCCAGCAACACCCCCAATGCTAATATTCCTTGTGATAATAATAATAATAACTTATATGACTCCTATAACTTAGTCGAGCAGCTTGTATCTTGAGGAATACATCAGACTTGATAAACTACTGCCATCAACTTGCACAGTGTGATGAGACTTAGCGTGGGAGGATGCTGCTGTTTCGCGATGCCCTGGAGAAGCTGAGGACAAAAAATGATAAAAAGCCCCACACAGAGCTGGATTTTTAGGGGAGGGTTTTGAGTAGACGGAAAGGGAATCATCCAGTTTGGGACACCGGCCAGGACGCAAGAAGTAATGCCCTTACTCTTGGCCAAAGCATCAGTGGAGTTGTGTTACTGCCAACTCCAAGCCTTAAAAATTCTTAAGTTGGGGGCCAAAATTGAATGATATTGGCTTAGATATCACAAGGAGTTGTTTTTTTTTTTCCTCTTTTTTGGTAGTGAAGCTTTTTTATTACTTCTGGTTTCTGCTCCTAGAGGTTCCATCTTTATACTCTTCTCCACGACGAACAAGCCTCATATTTGCATGAAATTTGCAATGCTTACTGCAATCACGTGGTTCCAGAAACTGGGACATTAGGGAAAACAATAAACCCCACCAGTTTCACAGGATTGCTAATGGTGGTACTCAGCTGAGGCCCCACTCTTACACATTCCCACTCTTCTAGCACAGTTGCTGCTCTTTTGACAAGCAGCCCTCCAAGGGCAGGTCTCCAAGAGGACCCCAAAAAACAAGCTCTTCTGTGAGCAAATAAGCTGATGAAACCTCCTTTCATTTGGATGTACACCCTAGGATAGGAGGCTCTGATGCTGGAGGAACGTGTGCGTCTCACACATCCATTCTGATGGTCAGAGTACACTGTTGCTGTCGACTCTTTCCTAGCTAATGAGGATTAAATCTCACACTTGAATTTTTCCTTTGCTGGTGGGACTGATAGGGTCTTTCTCCTCTGCTCCACCGTTTATTTTCATGGACCTTATCAGGACGTCACGTATTCAAAACTATTAGTTCTCTGTCACATTTAGTTGGTGTTAACCAATGCATGCACTAGTGACTGAGGCCAGGGCTGCTCCTCACAAGGATCAGTGCACCCTTGCCACCTCCTCCCTGGAATCACCCCAGGAAATCCCCCTTCCAAATCTGGGGAAATAAATTCCTCAGATCACTTCTGGCAGTATCTGTGCCTTTTCGTCTCCCACCTAAAAGAGCCCTGCATGCAGGGAAGACAGGAACGGCGTCAAAGGGCCTGGCGCTGTCTGGGACATTTTCACACTTATTAGCTTTATACCATAACCCAAAGCAGAAGGGATGATGTGTTGTGCTGTACACAGAGGGGATGGATGCCTGCTGGCAGGTCACACAACAGGCCATGCCCGGCCACCGTGTTACGTGACGCACCTGACAAGGTCCGAGATAAGAGGGGCGGCTGCAGTGTGGGGCTGTGGGCAGGGAGATGGTGTTTCCAGCTCAGCTGGAGGTGAAAATAACACCACGAACCTACTGTTCATGCTGTGAGGGACAGTTAGTGTTCACGCAACAGCCCTGACACCCATCTGACTCGCATCTTCTTTGGTAAATATGCAGCAGAGCAGCTCCAAAGTTGCAGAATTCAATTATTAAGGAAAAACAAACAAATAAATAAACAGCATTCACACTGTGCAAAGACCCAATCTCTCAATAACCTCACCACTTTTTTGCTAACTTGCTTTTCTGTGCCTAAGTGACCAGAAAACAACAGAAACATATTTTAACAGATTGTTCCCCACCTCTTCCCCGCCCCCCCAAGGCAGGTTTAATCTCTCTCCAGAAAAGAACTAGTCTCTAATAAATCATCCATTTTACTGCAGCACTTAAACCCTGCTTGTCCTTCAGTGCTCGGCTGTAACAGGATTGATTCACCCACACACACCTTGAAACAAGGTCCCTTCGGTTCAGGTAGCTCTTTGCCATCTCTCCTGCACTGTTTTGCTGGGAAGTCAGCAGCTCCTGCTGCAGGTCCCTAGTCCCTCAGGGATGCCCAAAAGCTTTGGCACCAGCCAGGGAAGGGTCCAGCAACCAAGTTTTCTCTCCAGCACGTCACTTACCAGCAGATGGCAGTTGTAGATCGCTGAGGTACTGCTCCGCAGCAGCACAGAGAGAAATTTGGGCTTTCTCTGGCCTTACAAGTGCAGCTTGCAAATCCTGGGTGACCTTGGCAGAACCACGGCCTCACCTTTGGGCAGGGAGGTGACCTTCCCCCTTTTCAACCAGAGCAGGGGGTGAATGTACTAGGAGCTCCAGCAAGGACAGAGAGAAGAAGCTAGGAAAGACATGATGCTTACCCTTATGTATGTAGGAAAAAGAAGAAAGAAAAAAAAAAGAAATCAACCAATTTACAGGCTACATATCTCTTCCCCTCACCCCAGCCTCAACTTCTCAAACTACAGTCATTTGGATCTCATGTCCCAACCTGATCCTACCCCAGGCATGCACATGTAGGTCCCAACCAGCCCCCAAATGCATTTTGGGCAGAGTCACTCCAAGTACAGGAGCAATCCCTGCTCCCTCTCCCCACCCACACCACCTTACACTGCTGGGCTGCAGTGGTTCCCTACAGCACCAGGCACAGAACAGAGCATCAGCCAGTTATTATCACTTGCTCCTTTCACTTTCAAGCCCCAGTGGTTAGAAAAGTCTGTCCGCCCCTCCCTCCTTCCCTCCCTCCATCCATCCATCCCAGTGAGTCCTGCAACAGGAGCATCTCACTGCACTATGCCACGACTCTCACTACAGCTTCACATCTTCTGAGACATCCTTGCTATTGTCCTTCTCCTCCACCACTGCCTCCCGTGTGGGCCACCTCACAGAAGGGGGAGATGCAAATCCCAGCTCACACAGGGCAGCTGTGGGAATTGATTAGCCCCACCTGCTCATCTAGAAGAACTTTCTTTGAGGAGCTGCAAAAGTGAGAGGATCCACTCATTCCCTGATGCATTGACTGAATAATAGATCCTCTGTCAGGAGGCCACAACGGGGTCTGCTAATGCTACTGCTTGGGTAATCTTCTCAGGCCAGGTGATAGGAATGTTTTATATTAAAATACATAAAATTCCCAGACTCCCTCCATCAGCCTAAAGAAGTCCCTTGCTGGCCAAAGGCCAGATCCACACCTCAGCCCAGGGTGTAAGGAACCACTGGGCATCAGCTGGACCCCTACATAAACATGGGAGACAAAGAGTAGGTGGTGGGTTCCACCAGGGTGACTTCTGGGGAGCCTGCAGCACAGCTGATATCTGGGTCGACCCCCTCTCCTGAGCAGTGTTTTACCCCCAGGAGGATACTTTCTGTCCTGGCTCCTTGTAGTCTTCCACAGGCGGCACAGAGGTGACTCACTTTCCTTGGCAAGGACAAAAAATGGAAATACTGTTTCTTGTCCCCCCAGCCCTCAAAGATTCAGTTCTGCACAAACCAATGGAGCCAAAAAAGGGAATAGACAACACATCAAGCACTACCAGCTGAATCCAACCCCAGTTCCTCATTTGCCAACGTCAGCCTCCTGTCCAAGCTTTCTTTGGCTTTCATCTCTTCTTTTATCTGTGTGTTGTCTCTGGTTTGCCCCTTCTGGTTGCTGCTGCTTTGATCTCTTGAACCTCTGTAATCCAGAGCCGAATCCATGATAGCTTATGCTGAAGAGTTTGCATGTTTTTCCTGTTATTACACTCCTTAAATTCTTTCTTTTCTTTCTTCCCTGAAACTTCAGACAGAATCCTGCTGTGCAACAAAGAGGCATTTTAGATGTCCACCCTGGGCAAGTGACCTTTTATGGTTCCCCAGACCCTTGGACCTTTGCATCCTGGTGCTGCTGGATTTTGGTTTTTTCTATCACAACACAGTAGCAGTTCCCACTGTGCAGGCTGAGGGCTAGACCAACTTGTGGTGGTCTGCAAGAGCCCCAGGATGCTTGCCTGGTGAAATACAGATTCACCATCCACCTTTGGATAAGAAAATAGCTGAAATCAAGTGAGTTAGCTCACAAACTGATTTCCCACCGTGTCTCCTATGCTTGCTCAATGAAACTATTCATGGAACAGTAGATACTCTCTGTGCTACTTAGGGCCCAGATAACATGGCATAGGCAGACATCCTATGCAGAAGGACATGGGAAAAAGACAAGAGCAGAAGGATAAATGGGGGCTTTTAAGAGAGTTTTGCTATTCCCAGGTAGGAATGTAGCCATCGAAGAGTTATGGGAGCACTCATCTTTACCATTCTGGAGAGTGCAGGAACACCACGGTAGCTGTCTGGAGTCCATGTGAACAGCACCCTTAGCTTGCTTGGTTAAAAAGCAGCCCCTCATGTTGTTCACTAATAGTTTTAGAATAGCTGCATGCAAAGAAAGTGCCCTCCTTTTTAATTAAAAATGTGGGAGAAGGAAAATATGAGAAAACATAGTTGTGCCTAGAAGTTATGCAGTCTTCACCGCAAGGGACAGTGTCAGGGCAGAGACTCTAACCTTGTCCAAGCCTCTTCCCCTCATCCCTGCAGGGCAGAGGCTCTTCTGCCCAGGCCCCCACAGTGTTGCAGGGTGCAAACTGCTCCTCAGGGTTGTCTCTACATCGGGGGGCAGCAGCTGATGCAGCAAGATCTGCCCTTCCCTAACTACCAGCCTTCCATAGCAAAGGGCGCTGCTGCCTCTCCTCAAGCTGATTCCTTTTGAAAGCAAAGCACATAACATCAGGTCTGTGTTTATTTTCCCCTTAAATTAGGGTGGCTTGATTTTAATTGAGAGATCTGCCAGAATAAGGCACGTTTGTGCAGCTGTCATCAGAAATCCATACTTGTTTTTTCTT
>VXBW01005154.1:335980-395906 GCA_013400375.1 Thinocorus orbignyianus | reverse complement strand
TTCCTTCCCTTTCCTCTTTCTTTCTTCCTTCATTCCTTTCTTCCTATCTCCCATGCCTTCCTCCCTTCTTTCCTTTATCTACGAACTTGATTGATGCATCACTTCCTGGGCTAAGCCACCCCACTTGCAGGCAAGAAACAGGACAAAAGAGGAATAATTCTCAGAGGAGTTCTGGAGGACTCAGCTGAAGTGGAGGTGTCGCCTTCCTCTAAGGACAACCCTGTCCCCCATATCTGATGTGTGACCAAAGTGCTGTGCTTCACCTTCCCCTCTTCATAGTGATCTGGCCCGTTGGTGCTCATATGCTTGGTTGTACTCTGGTGGGGCTGGGCAGCCTGCGCAGCCTCCGGAGACAGAGATGCAGTCTGACACAACCCATGTCTCTCAAGAAGTTTTCCACGGCTGTGGCCCAGACTTCTCTATAGTACGTGGAGTCTGGGAAACCAGTTTGCTGAAGGAAGATCCTTATCATTCCCAGATCCAGGGCTGAACAGCACAGCTCTGTTTCAGGGCTCTGTTGGACAGTGGTTCTGGGTATATGACTCTGGGAATGGTTCTGAAAAGAGCAGCTGCCCAATAGGGAGATGTGTCTTGCTGTTGGCCTCTACAGTGCTGCCACCCTCTAACCTTTTGCTTTATATCAAAGTCTGTCTTCCACTGTGGAAAACCACCAAAGGAGACACAGGCCCGTCTGATCCTTTTTCTCATCTCGAACAGCTGCAAAAAGACAGTAGTCTGAAAAACTGGCCGACCTTCTTGATACATTCAGCTGTCTAGCCTTATATTTGTCCTACAAATAACTTGCCAAACAACAAACAAGTCCAAAACAACCAATCAGCAGGAAAAAAAAGGTCCCAAACAAAACAAGAGAAACTTCCGTTTCCAACCTTGCCCTTCTGCAGTGGCTGGTCTGAAGCAGTTTAATCTAAACCAGGCTTCAGCAATTGCTGGAGAAAGCAATGTCCGTGGTGGGTATTTAGAGACTGGGGCTCGCCTGCCGTACACTATCCAGGGGTTTATTACCTGCTGAAAAAGCTTAATGTGCTTCAGGTGCTACGTGATGTCCAGATGCCGTGACAGAAGCAGCTTGGAGAGCGCTGATGATAGAAATGCTGCTGGGTGAATGCGGAGACATTAGTGCCGAATGTGATATTCAGTCCCAGCTCATCTATTAATACAGAAACACAGGAGTGGCCAAACTGGTTAGGACCAAAGGCCCATCCAGCCCAATACCCTGCCTGTGGCATCCAGCAGTTGTAGGTACTTAAGGAAGGATATCAGAACAGGGCACGCAGATCATGGCTCAGGGCCAGTGATTTGTGGTGCTGGGATTTCCGGAGCTAGACATAGTGTCTTTGTATTTAATAGCCCCTGGTGAATTTTGCTTCCAGGAATTTATCCAGCTACTTCTAAATCTCTTTGTATCCACGGTTTCCTGTGGCAAGCAGTTTCACAGCTTAACAACACGTATTGTTTAGTGTTGCCCAGTTTTTCATACCCCCAGGCTGGGTGAGTTTCCTATGCTGGATGCCACTCAAGATTACCTCTGGATCCAGCTCACACATGAGATATGGATGGATGGATGGATGGATGGATGGATGGATGGATGGATGGATGGATGGATTCTGAAATAACGTGGCTGTTATAATCAGATGTGCAATTATCAGCAGGCCATAAGCAGGGTGTGTTTTAGGAGCCAACACACAGCTCCTCACCTGTCAGGTTGTGAACAGGTCACGTGTTGCTGTCTGCATCACAGAAAAAGTGAGGTTTTGAGAGAACAGGAGCAGAAGGAGATGGGCAGAGTCTGGGTAGTGGAATGAAGGAGAACATGGGAGAGAATGTGTCAGATCAGTAGAGAACAGTATGATGGAAGCCAGCATCCCTCGTCAGGAAAGTGGAATTGCGTTTGGACAGCCTTACGCTCAGTGAAGAAAAGAGAGTTGCAGGCAATGGCTTGAGAGTGAAGAGTTGAAAGGAAGACCTTCAAGTGGGAAATCCTACAGGGAGCAAGGATACAGAAGCTGCTGTTGCAGCATATAAGAGAGCTGATTTCCCTGTCAAGGTCAGTGAGACGGACACTGTTGTCCCTTTCATTTGAGAATAGACAGCTTTCCAGCTGCAACACACCAAGCTGCTGGGCATTTGCAAGGTAGAATAGCTGTGTCACCCAAGAAGTTTATCTTATCAAAGCCACCTGCATCATTTCCACCCTAATCGGGAACAGTAGTTGATGGGAATTATTCAGCAACCTATAGCTTGGGCATGGGGGATTTCAAAATTATTCTGAAATCCACATATGGTCTCAGTGCTTTATTTCCCCACCAACACAACTGGCAGAGCAGAAGTGGGAATGTTTTCTACTTAGAGTCCAATTTCCAGAATTGCTCAGCTTGCATTTAGGCAACAAAGTCATTGGCCAGATGTGGGAAAGAGCCAGTCGAAGGGTTGGTGCTGAGCAATTGTATGTCACCCCTTCCTTGAATGAGAAATTCAAAGCCTTCTCAGCTGTCTGGCAGCCTTGTCCAAGGGCTATTTATGGATCCAGAGCCAGTTTAAAAGCTGCATGGTTGACCTCAGGCACACGATAGATGGTCAGCACATTTTTCTGGGAAAGTGGAGCGCAATTCAAGGTTTCTCGTAACTTTTTTTTGTTCACCTGACACACGCGCTCCAAAGACAGTGAAAGATGAGAAAATAATACGGGCTTGATAAATGACCAAAAGAAAGTTTCCGATCTGTAGCGTTCCCATTATTCTTCTTATTCTTGGCACCGGCAGAGTTATGGCAATCTTCCCCATGTTCCCCTCCTCAAGCTCTACTCCCCCTTAACAATTTTTTTCTTTCCTGTCAAATTCACAAGAGTGGCACCTGGGAGCATTTTGACCAAAGGGAAATTGACTGAGCAAAGTTGCCTCTTTTCAAATACATTTTCTTAAGGGACTGGAATGAATGAGAATCATAGTCATAACATGGCCAAACAGTCTTTGTTTAACTTAATGCAATATAATAACCTAAGTGTTGCAACACAGCTCCTTGCTGTGACATCCTTTTTCCATTTGCTTAATTTTCACCCCAAACACACGCTGTTAATAAGCTGCTGAGAAAATACAGCTCTTGTGACAAAATCCAGAAACTGAGACCCTGTATGGTGTGTTAGATACACAACTCTTATTTGGACTGGCAAGTGGCACTGAAATTGGTATTGCAAAATAGATCCATTTTTCTTGCTGCCAGATGTGATGGACAGATGAAAAGGCAGGGCTGGAGAAGTGGATGGCAATAAGAGAGGATGAATAAAATAAAATCTCTGACAGAAAGTAACTTGTGAGTTAGAATAGACATGTGACTGCCAGCAGGGAAATGCAGGATGCAGGGTGCTTTGTCAACAGCCAAAGTTAAAATAAATGTCACACTGGCACTGAAAACTGCAAGATTAAACTCCTCCTGGTGATTTATAATTTAAGAGAGAAAAAGGCAGACAGACACCCAGTGACTGGGCTCAAAAGAAAAACTCCCATTGACTTTAGTGGGTTTTGGAGCAGCTCCAGCGCAATAAAGGCTCAAATCAGATCTCTGGAGTCAGAGTGTTTGGCCACTGATTTTAATCATCAGAATCAGGCTCTTAATCAAAGTTTGTTTTACATTTCCTGCTTTTTAACTTGCTTTGTAGCAAATCTGGAAGTCATACTTGTTTTGGAGGGCTAGGTGAAAGTAAATAAAGGCTGCCATGAAATTCGTGACATCTTTAAATTAAAACATGGTTTCATTAAGGAATACGACTAAACTTTTCCCTTTCACTTCCCAAACCGGCCCAATGCTTTAGAGAAGCCTGGAATAAACTCTCAGTTTGTACAAACAACAGTATTTTGAAAGTTTCACAAATTGTCCTGAAGATTGTTGGGGAAGGGGGTTTTCCCTAAAAAAACTATATGCAAAAGGCTGTCTTTCTAAGTGAAATCTCCAAAATGTTGTATTTTATGCAATTTTTATAAAACAATTCATTGCAAAAATGCCATGGGATCATATGGAAAATAGGAAATAAGATGCAAAGATATCGGTTGCCAAGTCCCTATCTTTTCCATACCTATAACATCCTGTGACTTTTTCACCAGGGATTTCCAAACTACTGCTGAGGAGTGTATTTGGTAGGCACTAAATACTGAGCTCCAACCTGCAAAAGAAACAACAGAATGAAAAACAATTAAAATAAATCAATTTTGTCTCCTCAAACCCTTTCTAAGAGTCTCAGGCATGTTTTAAACAACAAAATCAGTGTTTGTGTAAGAAGCATTCAGCACCTTATTTCCTGCGTAGCAAAGGCAATGTCTTACAGAGGTGTTCACCTCTGTAAGAGTGGATGGTTCGTAACCATACAGTAAAGAAAACAGACAAATACTGTTGAGGTTTTCCATATTCTGGGAGTAACCGTTCAGGGGCTCTGATGCTCGCCAGGTTGCTCTATTAGGCCTGGACTATTTGGCAACAGCATTCAAGCCAAAGCAAAGATTGCTTCCTTCAACATGGTTCCTTCAGTAATATTTAGGTAATGAGAGAATGGGAGGGAGTCAAAGGTAAGACTTCAGCCTTATCCAAGTGATCTTCTAGGGATGATGAATTCAATAATATTTTATTTGGTTATTGATGATTTTACCCTTTTTTTTGTTTATCAGATAAGTTTTACTTTCAGGTAGACATTCTTAAAAGCTGGAGCTTCAGCAGGTGAAACCTAAGCCTTTTTTAAAAGCAAACACAGGAGATTTTGGTCACCAAGTCACAGCAATGCCACACAGAGTTGGGATCCTTCTTCCTCATCCCCACCCCTCCTCTAGCCAGCTGTGCATAAGCAACAGTTTTGTGATACCTGTGAAGTCTCCAGTACAATTTTAGCAGAAGGGGAAGTCAAACTGCTTCCATACGCCACATGTATTCTAAATCCAATAACGAACTCACACTGCCGTGCTCAGGAGAAACTGCAATCCACAGAGATAAATGTGGATTTACCGCATTTTTTATTTGTATAGTAAGAATACAAGAATGCTTACTGTATTTCTTCTAAAAGTCTGTGAAACTAGCCAGATTTCAAATCTCAAATTCCTGTGATTTACCAAAAGAGGAAATGCACCAGATTTTCTTTCATACAATAACAAGCAAAATTCCTGTGTACCTCTTGGTTTGCGCTTCGTTTTCTGTAGCCTCACCGTAGATTTCTACAGAATCTCTTCTTTCTATCTGCTAAAAATAAATAAAATGGATGATTAAAAGCTTCTAGTGTTTCAGAAGTTATTATCAGGCTTTGTCAAAGAGCTCCTGGGCAGTTCAAAGGGCTGCCTAAAGGGATTACAGCTCTTTCTTGTTAGTGGGATCCTCTGCGTAGAGACTTAGCTCAACAAAACTGAGTCAGAGTCATGGTTTTATGAGCAGAGCCCTTTCTAAGAGTCAGGAGAAAATCCTTCTCCACACCATCCTCCTTCGTGGGTCCAATTCCCATGTAGAACTATAGACAAAAGTTTCTGGAGCAGAAATTTCTGGTGGACAAGAGCCAACATATGGAGGAGGTATTGTTCTGGCCCAGAGACCATGGCTGTAATCATCAAGGAGAGAAATAACTAACTCAGCGGGATAGCTACAAATCACATAGCTAAGATGGGAAGATGTCTTAACACCAACACTAGAAAAAGAAAGAAAAGCTAAAGACATAAAGGAAGGTAAAAGGTTTTCCCTGCAGTTGGAAAAAACTATATTTTTATATAGATTTTTATATTTCTCTAATGCATAAACATTAATAAAAACCTCTAGAAAAGATCTCTGCTTTGAAGAAGGGAGACATCTTCATCGTTTGAAGGAGTTCCTTGCTGCTGGAGATGAGAAGTCAGCACAGCTGCAATGTCTTACAGGCTGTTTGATTTGAAGGACAAAATTACTCAGGAGAGTCTAGGCAAGATTTCCCACAGAAGCCGCAAGTGCAGTCAAACAGGAATCACAAAGACAAAGAAAAACTCCAAGAAGCAACACCCAGAAATGTAGCGACGTCTGCCTCTGTGAGACGGGGATTAGATCACACATTAATTGTGATTTTTGTTTGACAATAAAATTACAGTTGGAGCAGGCTTTGTGTAACAGAGGTACTGTAGAAAGAAAAGGTCCTGAAAAATGTCTTCATACTTTTCTATATATTTGTATAAATATTAAACTGCCTTCCTTTCAGACACACCACTGAACTCTGTGCTTGTTTGGATGTTGAACCTGGAAACTTCTCAAAAGTTTTGCGTACGGATAATTCATGAGTTAAAGCCCAAATTGAAATGCCATGTTACAACTTGTAGAAATGTTAGACAAATATAATGACCATATTTTCCAGTTACCTAATACCCACTCAAAATATAAAACCCAAAAGAACGGAATTGTTTTCATTGCTGTTAACCAGACAATATCACTCCAACTAAATATAGTATGTGATGAAACCAATTTAAATATTGTCCAAATATTTAACACTGTAAATATTAGACTTAACACTCCATAAAACCAGGCTTTGATGATGCAGGCTGACAAAAGGAGACTAGTTAATTGCAGATTACATCATGGCTAGGACAGCATCACTGCTAGGACAGCCACGATAAATGTGAGGTGCAAAGTAAATCTAATAAAATAAAAATAGGCTCTGTTCAGTGTTCACCTTTATCAGTTTTGCTAACCTTTCTTAGCAAAGATGGGGGGGAATGTAGTCCCAGGTAAAGGAGTATCCAGAGTCCAAATCATTCATGAAGCTTGCAGTTAGGGCCTGATTCAATAAAAATCCAAACCTGTGTTTGACTTCTAGGATGTGTTTATATGCCTTTCACTACAGTGGGACTCACATGTACTTCTGATATCTTCCCATGACAGGAAGCTTTCCTGAGTTGGGGTCTGAAGTCTGTCAAATCTACTCTTAAGTTTCACAGGGGATAACTGCATGTTGTTGTAAGGTATAGCAGCTCCATCAGGGTTGAGGAAATCTCAAGGTCTAAAGCTTTTAGCTATTGATAACAAATGGGCTTCTTAAACTTCTGAGTTCAGACAGCTATGCTGAAAATGGGAACCTGAATTAATCTTCTTTGATATCTGCCCAGATATTAATGTGAAGGTGGATTCTGCCATGTGTTTTAAGATGGCAGGTCAGAGATGTGGTATCGGGATGTCCCAAAAGCCTAGAGGTGGGATGTTTCTATGTGAAGATAGCTTCAGGTCCATACCACTAGGAGATACAGCTTCCAGCTGAAGCCTGGCTATGCAATTTCACTCCTGAATGATATGGAGAAAACCACTTGATCACTTTCTCCTCTCCCCTGAGGGCTCCCAAACATGCCATATGGAGACTTGCATTCTCACTTGCCCAAGATAACAGAAGTGCAGGTTAATGGACTACAGAAAACTTACTGATTTCTATAAGAGGGTAGTGAATGACTCCATGTAAGGTCACAGTTGCTGTGGCAGCGAGCTAACAAGATGTCTCAGGGGGAGACATTTATTGTTGAAATCACTGAAGGTGTTTCTAGTGGCTGATGCTAATGACAAGTAGTTGCCACCATATTTTGGACACAAAGCTCGTATAACTCCCAGAGTGTTGTTTCCTTTTCCTATTTAATAAATTTTTTTTTCCTCTCCTTCTGCTCTATATAAGTTGAGTTCCTGCACTTTCTACAACATCCGTCAGTGCCTAGAAAAACAACTAGAAATGCTGATGCTGGAAAGAGCCTCACGCTAACAAAAGGTCTGGTCCCAAAGTGTTTTGTGCGGCCTGTTAACATGTCAGAGTCATATCAAAATAATGATACTGTGTGGAGTAAGTGAGTCCAGCTGTCGATGTTGACACTCCTGAGCCATGAAAGGAGAAAAGTGATATAACTTAGGATAACTGTGGTTTGTGCAGGCCCAGTTATGTTGTCTGACTTTGTATTTGCATTACACACAGATACTTGCAGATATGCCTGGTTTGGGTAAGTTCATCCTGAGCTTGTGACCAGCATCACTTTGGCAGCAAAACTAGTACCTGAAGTCTGCACCTGAGCTAAAAACTGTCCTTCATGTGTGTGCCTGTGTCTTTGCCTCTCCTCTGTGTTGGGTAGTGACCTTCCTCTATCTTGAGGGACATGGGATCATCTGCACTTTGGTATCCTTTGCTGACAAGGGATCCTTTGCTGTCTGTCGCACAGATTGCAGCAACAGAACGTATCTTCCACAGGCCAAGAACACGTTGGTCACAAGTGCAGGCAGGACTGGGATGCAGGCATCCCTCCAGCTTCCCTTGTTCCCACTGTATTTGTCTTTCTTAATTAACCCTGCACTGCGTTACTGACCCAAAGACATGGCAACAGCACTGTTGAGAACTGCAGGGATTAAGACATTTGCGTTGTAATGCCTCAGCCATGAGATCATAAATGCCCTTATGTTCTATTTTGTTATGCTGGGTTGATAATGGAGGCTGATAAAACTCCCACTTTCTCTCTGTATTCAAGTGAGCTAATGTGTCTGGGCTCGTGAGATCCTGGCAGGCGGAGAAAGCAACCTCACAAAGTCCCCAATCTCGGATGTAATCAAATAATGAGGCTGTTTGAGGACATTACTTGTTAACATATTAGCAGGTACCAGGGGTAAGTGAGTGTTTATTTAGTCCTGGTGTAAAAGCATGTCTAAAATGATTTATGCCGGAAGCTGTTTCACAGCAAACAGGCTGCTTTCATGAAAGCGGGTCAATCACCATCTCCCGTCCGCCCTCATAAATCATATTCAGGTGCTAATGTAACCAAAAGGTTTATATAATCTCCACAATCAGCGTGGAGGTCTGGGTGGATACAGTAATAGCCTGCCTGCGTAAATGCCTTCTGCGTCTAAAGGCTGATATCTGGGGGGAGACAAATGATTGATTTTAAAAAAGAAAGAAAAGAAATAAACTGCCATGACAAGTAACAAAGTGTACGTACAGTTTTCCAGCCACATTTTACATACACGGGAGTAGGTTGCCACTGTCCAGATCTGCTGCTGGGACTGTTTTTGCATCAAGATAGCTTCCACACATATGCTCTAACAGAAAGTAGACCATGATTTTAATGTAACAGTGACAGATACCAGAAGCACAGCACGGTAAACAGAGATTGGCTTTCTAGGTCCCCCAAATTTCTGTAGTTAGAGGTCAGTGTCACATTATTGACCTCTTTTTCATGCTGGTAAAGTACTCCTTTGAGAGACGACATATGTCTAGAAGGACCTCCTGGTTCTACATCCAGAACACAACTTCATCAAGTTCTGTCTCAAAACTTGCCACAGATCCTTTTTTTTTTTTTTTTTTTTTTGTGGTTTGCTTCGTTTCCCTCCTTCGTCTTGTTGTAGAGTATTTCCAGGCTGCATTTCCCTTCTTTCCAGTTTTCAGCCTGAACTTATTCATGGCCAGTTTGTATTTATGGCCAGATATTATCTTATTCTTCATGCCGACATTGCCCTACGGTTCAAATAGCTTTCTTCTGCCACATGTGTTTACCACCAACTATGTTTCTAGCTCAGGTCTTCACAAGGGCTTAGACTGCAGAGCACATAACCCCCATAATATGGCAGGATGCAGAAATTGCGTGATTTGTGTTCCACTTCCTTCAGACAAAAATCTTATCATTTTGGTTGACGTCAGTCAATAGTACTTTCTCTCAGACTTCAGCAGTTCATATCAAACAAGAGAAACCATTTGTCAAATAAAACAATTTGGATTGCTCTTACAATGGTACATGTCCTGCGGTAGCATCAGTAGCACACACCTTCTACTGTAAATTAGCCACAGCTATCTCTTTTGCTAACACATTCATCAGCCAGCAACTTCACTAGCACTGTCAGGGCTGAAAAAAAGGTTCTGAAATATTGTACCATAATATTTTGATTTGGGGATGATATTTTGTGACTACGAGTGGCAAATGTATTTGTTCTGAGGAGTGGCATCATATTACTTTTTTGCTGAAAGCATCTGGAGACTTACTGATGAACTGTGTAGCCCAGACTGTAGGTAATAAATGTGTTGCTAAGACTTTGGTAGTTAATTGCTCTTCATTATTTGCTTCTTATGAATCATACTATGCCATTATAAAGTCAGAAAGTATTAGGAGTTAAACAAGAAAAGGCAGGAATTCTGTGCAACATAACAAAACCCAGTCACAAGCAAAGTTCATTGAATAGTTGGTATAAGCAGATTGAAGGTAACAAATACTGTCAAAAATTAATATCTGGTGACTATGTGTGAGTAAGAAGTGAATTTGTGGAAGTGCTCAATAAGAAAAAAGCATTTCTGTGAGTGAGAAAGCTAAGACACACTCTATGGATTTGTGTCTTTTTAAAATTCTCTCATCACAATAACTCACTTTTTACTCTTGGTAATAACCTGCTCCTAAGCTATGGATAGCTGAGCTTTTTGGATATGCTAAACTTCTTATAAAACCAAGCTAAAAGGGATTAAGTAAATCCAGACTGTAAAACAGTTCACTGGGACACAAGAAGGTTGAGTTTGTTTGATGTGCATCATAGATAAACAAAGCTGCATCTGGAAGGCAGGCAGTAGCTTGAGTTACAAACATTGTGCATCGGTAACAATCTCTGTATTATGTCCTCTTCGGTTAATACATGGTAGAGCCACAGTGTCCCTTACAGCAAGCCTAGGTACAAGCTGATTGCTGAGGAAGAGGATTTGTGAAGAGCAATGAGAGTCTAGGAAAACCCAGGTCAGAGGGCTAGATGCATAAATGAGATGTATGCCTGTCTTTATCAGGAAAACTGATTTCAGAATGTTCCCAGGAAAAGCAGCTCTCAAATGTTTCAGAATTTGACTAGAAGATCTTTAGACAGTGACTCCTTATTTCTATGAGGAAGTAGTGGCATCCACCCTTCTTGGGTTTTTTCTTCTTTTTTTTTTTTTTCTTTTATACTTTTGTCGGCACTCTAGAGAAAATGATGGGAATCATGGTCAGAACTTGGATCACCTTGTATTTTTCACGGGTTTTCTCCTTCCTCTTAACGTGCTGAATTACTTGAGCTAATCTAACAAGGCGAATTACCCCATTGACAAATAGGGTTGTCTTAAATATGCTAGCAAGTCTCTTTGAGTTGCACGTTAATTAGGGTGTGAATTTGGTTGGGTGTTGGTTTGATTAGCTGGCCATCATCAGACAGGTACCTACTGTCAACTGCTCTGTTCTCTGCTCTTCCAGCGACTTGCTGCACAGCATTGGGCAAGGCTTCTTGACCTTCTAGCTTGCTCTGTTCAGCTTGAAGCTCTTTGGCACTGAGATGTAGGTCTGGTTGTAGACATGGCTACATGCCTACAGCACTCAGCATGGGGGCGGGAGGGCCTCAAACTACACAATTCTAGTACAAAAAAACCCAAATTTACAATAAGACTGTTTATTACACATAACGGACCAGCTTAACTATGTCAGTCTTATTGCAAGAATCTCAATTAGGAATCAAAGCCATCACCACAGGATGTAAATAGTCTTTCATGACTTAAGTAAAGATGACACACAAGCTGATTTTTAATTCTTGTTATCCAAGTCATGTACATATTGAGGCATTTTTCTGTGTCAATTTATTTTAATTTTCTTCCTTTCTCCAAGAACCATTGACTAAAGTCATCTGTCATTTAGACAATCAATGTGGTCTTGAATTCTGACTTAGAAATCAATAAAATAGGAGACATAATTAATATACTTATTGCCAGTGATTACACAGCTCTAATCTGATTACCCAGCTAGCAACACATATGCAAAGAAGAACACTAAAAAGTGCTTTTTGTTATTACCATAAATACCTTATCAGCCCAACAGGAATCCCTTGTTATTTATCAGTCCTAGAATGGGAAACACATATTACAGAATGGCACAGAAGATCAAACTCCCTTAGAAGCCTTTTAAATGCTTTTTTTGCCTAAATAAAATACAAATTCATATACTTGCCATGCTGTTCTCCAGACGCCATTGTTGTGAGGTACAATACTGTTTTACCTGTACAAAAGAGATTGATAGTAGGTGTTAGCTTCTGAAGATTTGTTTAGGTAAATCAATATTCAAACTGACTTGATTAGACATTACGTAACTCCTCATGCATAATCAGACTAGAAAAACAAAACTCTTCTGTTTCCTGTGCCACACTTGCCTGCTTGTGGCTACTTGAATGCGGACTAAGGAAGAGATGAACTTTATTACAGGAGAAACAGCTTTCATTAAACTCCAAGTGACCCTGTGGTCCAAGTGACCATACAAACCCCAAGAAGGAGGATCCTGATGCTGTGGAGAATCACAGAATCGTTTAGGTTGGAAAAGACCTTTAAGATCATCAAGGCCAACCATTAACCTACTACTGTCAAGTCCACAAGTAAACCATGCCCCTAAGCACCACATCTACACATCTTTTAAATACCCCCAGGGATGGTGACTTAAGCACTTCCCTGGGCAGCCTGTTCCAATGCTTGACAGCCTTTTTGGTGAAGAAATTTTTCCTAACATCCAATCTAAATCTTCCCTGGCACAACTTGAGGCCATTTCCTCCTGTCCTACCACCTGTTACACGGGAGAAGTGACTGACCCCCACCTCTCTACAACCTCCTCTCAGGTAGTTGTAGAGAGTGATAAGGTCTCCCCTCACCCTCCTTTTCTCCAGACTAAACAATCCTCAGCTGATCCTCATAAGATTTATTCTCAGACCCCTCACCAGATTTGTTGTCCTCCTCCGGACATGCACCTCACTGTCTTTCTTGCAGTGAGGGGCCCAAAACTGAACACAGTATTCAAGATGCTGCCTCACCAGTGCTGAGTACAGGGGGACAATCACTGCCCTACTCCTGCTTGTCACACTATTTCTGATACAAGCCATGATGCTGTTGGCTCCTTTGGCCACCTGGGCACACTGCTGGTTGATATTCAACCAGCTGTTGGCCGACACCCCCAGGTCCTTTTCTGCCAGGCAGCTTTCCATCCACTCTTCACCAAGCCTGTAGTGTTACAGCCCAGAACTTCCAACATGAATACATGCAAGATGACAAATATCAGGAATTTGCAAACCAAAGTGGAGAAGTAATATAGAGTCATGTGCTAACCCTACACATTGGGTTGTGGCTTTAGGACCACGACTACTTCTCTCCGTTTCCTGCATGAGGACCTTGGGTTGGGCTGTCTCCCACTTCAGTCAGACTGAATTGCCTGTTGTTGAGCTGAGTTTCACAGTTATATTAGCCATGATGCCCGAGATGTGAACACTTCTCTCATTGTAGGATGGTTCACAGCAGTATTCTTCTAACCAACTTGTAGGCATTCTAATGTTTGATTTCTGGACTATGCCATTCATGGAGAATTCCATTGCAGGAACAGAGAGAGATTGGCATCTTCAGTTGTGATTAATCTATCATGTCCAAGATAGCTGAGATGAATGCAGAGATACTGTGCAACGACCTTAAATGAGATACCTGTTGTTTAAAAGTCTGAAGTAACAGGAAACACATTTCACCCTTTTGCTGAAGAATTAAAATCCAAATTACCTGACTCCTAAAACAGACTCACTGAATAACCCTGTTGCCTTGTGCAGTCCCCTTCCCTGGAGATTTTCAAGACCCACCTGGATGCAGTCCTGAGTAATGTGCTCTGGGCAATCCTGAGTTAGCAGGGAAGTTAGACTAGATGATCTCTAGAGGTCTCTTCCAAATCTGACAACTCCATGATTCTGTAAACCTCTGTCACAGCCCTTCCTCAAGGTCATAAGATGAATGTAGGGTAATGTTTAAATAGTTGGGAAGAGAAAACAGAAGGAAGCAGGATGTGGTGTTAGGAAAGGCAGAAACAACATCCTTCTGGTACCACTAAACAGAATTGCTGGGAGCATGGAGACACATCTTCTATACCTTGGGAGAAGTTCTAGGCGAAGGTCAGGAACAAAAGAAGCAAATGCTTGTTCATTCCCTTTACTACAGCTTTGTTACTGCCCATGTGTGAAAAAAACATTGCCGAGTGGTTAGCCAGGCAGCAGTCAGGAGTTTTTTCAATCTATAATAGCACTCATCCATTAACCATAAATAATCTATATTTATTTGAGGGGTCCCTAACAAAGCCATGTGTACATTGCACAGAGCATTAGACTATCAAGGTATAAACTATTTAAAGCAGCCAGTGTTTGAATTGTCATTTTTTAAGTTTAACATTATGTTGTTTCAATATCTAAGGCCTTCTTCCCAATGCAGCAAAAATGCAAAACACATTGAGAGAAAATGTAAAACATACTAACTTGATTATTATGAGTGCTCTGGATTCTGTCACAATTCACTATTAATTTAGACCACATTCCAGTGGCTTCTCCCTTCCCTCTGCATTCTGGACCAATCTGTCAAAGAAATACAACACCGATTAAGTAAAAAATATATATGTGCATATATATATTTTAAAGCCTGCCGCTCGGAGGAAATGTTTTGGATATGCAGTTTAAGGAGAGTTGTTTTCCATTAGCAACTTGAAATGATGGGCTGATTTTGAGGTTCATTTGCATAATGAATTTCTTCTGGGCATCAGGGACATCCACATGGTCAATTCAATGAACACCGTCATAGGCTTAATGGTGAGGTTTGTCTCAGCTCCGCCCACCCATGACGGAGACCTAAATGATGGTTAAATCCTCTCATTGAGAAATTGTTGCAGCCAGAACCAATTTCTACTTTGGGAGAGGAGGAATGGCCTTGTGGTTACAGCTCCAGAATATGGCTAAGAAAACTCAGGTCATGTTTCTGCTTTTTTTATAGACTTCCTGTGTGACCTTGGGCAAATCACTTACTCTTTTCCACCTGTAAAGTGAAGAAAATTGATTTTCCTATTTTCTCAGCTTAAAAATATAAATTCTTTCTGTTCTTAAGGCAAGGGTAATCTTAGCTTGTGTTGCCTTGTGACAGTAGAAGGCACAATGGGATCCTTGTCTTAATAGAACCATTGTGAACATATTTAGGACATTTTGACATGACTTTGTCCAAAGCAACTTTTGTATGGTAACATTTTTCCTCATACACATAATTAGATTTTTTCAGAGGTTCTAGAGGTGTTTTGCCACTTTTCTGGCCACATAGCATGCAGTCAGCATGGCAGACATGTATTAAAGAGGCAACAACAATTCCTAGTTGTCTCTATTGCTCTTTTACAAAGTCAGAAAGCCAAGCTTCAGCACATCTTTTGGAAACCCCACAGAAAAGTTTTATCTCCCAGTAGACAACTGGTAAGAATTTACCCTATATAACAACAAAAGGACCGTGTCATGGTTTAACTCCACCAGAACAGTGGACTGATCATCCTCGATCTGTGAGGTTTTGATGTACATTTCATGCTTGGTGGTGGGTAGTAAATTTTGGGCAAACAATTTGAGATCCAAACTCTTTGTACTTGGACAGCACAGCTGCAATCTCTCTATCCAGTTTGTACCCAGAGGGAACCCATAAATGCCCAGCTGATCACTCCCACTTCTAGTTTCTTGCTTTGTGGGAGAAGAGCACATCTCTTGAGAGGACATTAGCTCTCCAAGATGCTGTTAGTGTGCACAGCACAAAAGTTTGAGGGGTCAACTGTGATCTGTGCTGGGCATTTCCCATAGGTACATCTCCTGAGTAGCAGTTTTCAAAGGCTGTCCAGGGTGATATAAGTGCAGAGTCCTGACCCCAGTGGGAGCAAACTTTGGCAAATATGAAGCAGGAATTAGGGAAAATTCTTTCCTTGTGGAGTTGTTTCCCTTCACCGAATCATGGAGTTGTCAGAGTTGGAAGGGAACTCTAGAGACCATCTAGTCCAACTCCACTGCTAAAGCAGGATTCCCCAGAGCTCATCACTCAGGACTGCATGCAGGTGGGTCTTGAAGATCTCTAGAGAAGGGGACTCCACACCCTCCCTGGGCAGTCTGTTCAAGGGCTCTGCCACCCTCACCCTAAAGAAGTTTTTTCTCATATTTGAAAGGAACTTCCTGTGTTCCATCTTGTGCCCATCGCCCCTTATCCTGTCACTGGGATCTCCTAAGAAGAGTTCAGCTCCGTCTTCCTTCAACCCACCCTTTAGATACTTGTAAGCATTAATAAGGTCTCCCCTCAACCTTCTCTTCTCCAGGCTAAAGAGTCCCAGCTCTCTCAGCAACCCTTGCTTTATAAATGACACAGGCCTTTTGTGTGCTGAGGCTCAGCTACTCCTCTGAGGGATAAAACCAAGACTGAGTGGGGTTTGCTCCAGAAAGACTGCACCAGAGTTCCAGTCTGATAACCCAAAGTTATTGGCTACAGCTCCAGTGTACCCTTGTCATTTTCTGTCCTTTGTTGCAGTGTCCAAGCTAGGAGACTCACCACCTTGCCATAGCCTCCAGCAGAGCAGGGCATCTCCATGAAAACTCTGTCAACCCCGCTGATATTTTCCGCTGTCTGGAGAGGGAGCCTAATGCAGGTGTTTCAGTGAAACTTATACAATCCAGATGTAAATCCAGTGGCAAGTCCCTCAGGATTAGACATGTCTGGAAATGAACATTATTGGGCTGATAAGATTTCTGAGCATTTTTTCCACAGGAAACCCACTGATTTTCATCTCTGGGTTTGGCATCCCAGCTCCCTAAGGCTCCTGGAGAGGCATACCTTGGATTGCCTGTGACAAGATATGTACAAGAGAGCTCAAGCAGATGCAAAGGGCCAGGCTGGGATGGCAGTTAGGAAGGAAAAGGCACTCTATTCTTTACTGTCAACTTTGAAAATGTGTTCAGGAAAGGATTACAATGTCAAGATTGTAAGACTGGTTGCGTAAGAGTCACTGTTTGGAGGCAATCGTTATTTGGAGAAAAAGCTTAGAGAAGAGGCCATTCACTTCATTCCTGCCGATACGCCAAATAAAAAGGGATCAGCTAAACCACAGACCAGCCCCTTCTTGCTTTTGTAGCTGTTCATTTTTTCCATCAGAGCTCAGACCACGGAACTAAAATTCAGTAATGAAAACCTTCCTTGCAGCCCACGGCTTTGCAGTGCCCTAGACCAGAATGAGATTGAAGCGAAATGTAGTTGATCCCCAGTTCTCTGAACTGCAGCGGGACGTACGATGGTCTGAGCTTTAATTTTCACACAGATGAAACCGTTGCAGTGGGACTGGTTTCCGGGCCGATGTTTCTCATCGCTCAGTTATTGAGAGCCTGACAGGAAGCAGAGAAATGTTATCAATTCCCACTGCTCCAGACCATCAGTCTTTTTCTGCTGGCATATCTGACAGCTTGAAAATGATCAGGTAGCAGCTGCTTTTTGATTTCTTCTATTATCTCTAATCCACTGTCTCATGAAATGGTTTGTTAATGCTGTAAAGACATCCTAGTGAGGGGAGTGTGGTTTCCCCTCTAGCCAGCAGGTAGAGCCAGCAAGCCTTGCATCATGTCACAGGTTAAATAGCAATTTCACAGAAACCTGGATAAACAGAGAGCTTCCTCTCTCCCTTCCTCCCCCAAAGAAAGCACCGAGTCTAACAGTGATCTTAAAAGGCTGTGCAAGGAATGAAGCAGTTCACATTTGGAACATGCTTGCACAGGTGATCTTCTGTAATGAAGATTTCAGCATTTGCTCAAGTGACTGCATAAGTAAGACCATGGGACGGGAATCTAATTGAACATAAACCAGCATCCAAACTGTGATAGCTCTAGATTTGGCATTTTTGTAGGAAAACAGAGAAGAAAGAAACCCAACACCTTGCTGCTTTCTACAGGTTTGTTCCTTACATTGCAAGGGGTGGTGGCCCCAGGCAGGGCTGTTCTGGGCATGTTAGAAGTCAAGACGCACTTCTTTCTTCTTCTCTACTGCAATCATGACTTTGAGTCATCATCTCCTTTCTTTAGCATTTAGAAGTGAAAACAAGGTGGTGTGCCGCAGAAGCTGCTCCATGCCCTCCACACCACAGACAGCAGAGCTTCATACTGGCCACCACCAATGCTTCAGTCTCTGTTAGAACTCATCTGTCTGTCTCATGGTTAGGGTCATGGCCTTAAACAATGTGTTTTACAGAAGAGTATGCTTTAGCTTAGATTACACCTCGTGTTACATCTAAGACAAAGCCTAAACAATTCTATAGACAATCATAGAATTGTGTAGGTTGGAAGACACCTTTAAGATCATCTAGTCCGGCCCTGCATAATTATATCTAAATAACACTTAATTTATCATGATAGAATATGTACACAAACACCTTTGACAATTTTTGTGAATCCTTAGACAGCTCCATTTCAGCCTGTGACCACTTCGTAGAATTTCATTTTAGTATCATTAATGACCACAGGTCTAATTTCTTGTTTCAACAATATAACTGACATTATAGTCTACCTCCACTTTTTATAGAAAACATTTAGTTACTCTTTTTCCCCTGGTGCTTTTAAAGAAACCTTTTGAATTGCTCTCCAATCCAAAGTCTAGGCTTTCCCAGCACAGTCATTTATCTCTGATAAGCACAGTTTTTCAGAAAGAGGTCAAGGATGGTGAAAGTTGCTATCACATCACAAGAGCTGATAGCGCTACTTTCTCCTCAATGCTTTCTTTTGCTTGCCTTGCAAGGCCTCTTTCAGTTCCGTTGACCCCGCTGCCCTGCTCCTTTCTACTGATGCAAGAGAATTAATAATAGAACTCCAGTTTTCACCGGAGCTGCACAGCCGCTGGGATATGGCAGTAAAACACACAAGCATATGCTCACAACAGCTAACCCCCCCACCTCCTAAAATCCATTCTCCTTGAGGTCTTTGATCTGGGGCAGGTGGGAAAGAAAGCAAAAAGCCTCTGGGAGAATTACGACTGCAGTGCCTTCCTAGGTGGCACCGCTGCTTCCTTGAGACTCCCTGGGCCATTAATGGCTCCTTTGTGCCAGTGTGTATCAGACCACCAAGGCATTTACCCAGAGGCTGTGTGTAGAATTAAAAGTAACATTTTCCTTCTTTCTGAAGGTCAGATTCATTTCAATCACACAGCAGCTCAGGCAGATGGGTAATGGGACAGCAGGTTGGGGGAAGTAGTTTTTTATCTCATTCTCGGTTCTGTGGGAATGGCCATGGGTCCTCATGTAAGTGTGCACTAACTCCCCCCAGTGTGACTCCCCATCTCCTTAAACTACTTCATAAATCCCCTTTTTATTCACTTTCCAAAGTTCACTAGTGAATGATGAGAAGTGCCTCCTCTCTTTGCATAGTGTCGTTGGGGCCTCAAAGGCCAGGGCTGAATAAATACCCAGCTCTGTTCCTAGACGTTTACTGCTATTGCAGTTAGTTTTGCCAGGACTGCCAAAGTACTTGAAAATGTTTCCATAATCTGCAAAGACTAAATGATGGGCAGTTGACAGGGCTGGCAATCAGCTAACTGGGACACCTGAAGGAGACCTCTACTGTACTTCTGCACCTGTTTCAAGGACTGGTGAACAACTTATAACTAGTCCTTTGTCAGTTGCGTGCAGGAGAGGTCAAAGCACCATGGAAGTTCCTCCACTATTTTGTGAAGAACCTTTAAAAGAAAGCACAAGTCTCCAAAAGCAGTGTTTTGCATCTAATGGGCATAGGGGCGAAATGAGTAGGCTGTACAAACCCTTTGTGCGTGCTCTGCCCCATCAGTGATATGATGTACCAGAAAACTGTAATTGCAGCCAAGCAGGGAACAACCAGGTGCTTCCACAGAAATGGTCTGCTGCCTAGGAGTGGAAGTTCATGGAGAAGACAAGCACCTCGCTCATTCTTGTTTCCTCTTTCTATTCCCTCAATCCCCTTTTGGCAGTAAAGAAGCAATCCACAGCCCCAGGGACCTCCCTCTGCTTCTGTGTCCTACTCACCCTCTCATCCTGCTCCTGCCACCTCCTCTCAAGCCTGGTACTCATCCACAACCACAGCAATGCAGCTGTGCCTGTCTCAGGGCAAGGCCTGGGGCCAGTTGTGAGGGACACACTGAAACTAAGGAGGTTGCTTTTCTCCACAGCAAATCCTTTCAAACCCCATTGAGCACGTCTCACACAAAAAGTCTACTGGGTGTGCCCTAAGCAGTATATGAGCTGATTTAAACCAAAGGCAGAAATGTGACAATCAGGTTAATTGGATCCCTATCCAGCTGCCTTGATTTGAAGAGAAACAGGTGTGTTATTTCACCATTTTTCCTGAGTCTCCCAGAAACCCTTTACATTGAAGGCTGCAGACACAAGCACTGAAATGCTGGGTGTCCAAGGCAGACTCCAAGTGGAATTTCAATTTACAGCCACAGTGGCTTTAGAAAAGTCGTCATGTTTTGGTAACAAAAGAAGGAAATAGAAAAGAAAAACAACAAGGGCTGATGATGTATCTCCATATGATCTCTTGTGATAAATTCTCACTAAGGGTCAGAGAAGCCGATTCAGGCTGAATAGAAAAAACGTGCTTGAACCCACGATCGTTAGGCTGACTTGGAGGAAACACTCATTGACTTCTCAAATCTCATGCATCTGTGAGTGAAGCTTTAAAATCGGAAATTGAGAGCGATTCCTTTCCCCAGCTACCATTCTTAGACAACACTACTCATTTGTGTAACCCCCTGAAGACATTAAAATGTCTTTTCCTTCCTGAAAGAAAAGATTTTCTTTTCCTTCCCTTAAGACATTAATTACAGGGTCACTGACTTTGGCAGATTACTTGCTAAATTGAGTTGCATCCTGATATCCTATATTTTATTGTGATGACCACCCATCTTGACAGCCACTCAGGCTTGACCTGAGATTATCCAACACTGAAATTAGGACTCTTTAAAGGGAGAGGATTAATGTCTGCTTTAAAGTGATCTAAGATCATCGAAGAAATCCACAATTGCACTTGCCTTTCTCCAGCTCCTGGCATATGGACCTGCTCCCCCTTTTATTTTGCCATCACTGATCACACAGCTGCACGTGGAGTTGAATCTGTTTGGTGATCTGGCTAAAAAAAGAAAAAAAATAATAATGGCAAATGTCTTCTTCTAGGGTGGTTGTAAGCTGGATCAAATAAGAGGTCTGAATCTTCCACAACCATGGATGCCATCTCAAGAAGGACACAGGAGAAAACGGCTGCTCTGGCATCAGTAAGGCCCTGGTGAACTGTGGGAGAACCAGTGTCTCCTCATGGGCCTCAGGGATGGACCATAGGAAAGTACTGAAGAACTGGGGATGGTGCTCATACCCCACCCATCTGACCCTGGTAGAAGCTGAGAAGGAGCGGCAGAAGGAGCTCAGGTTTGTCTCCTCAGAACAACAGTTGGTTCATGAGAGAAGACACAGAAGCTGGACCCTGGGTTTTCAGGTTTCTTTCTCCTCCCTTGCTTTCACCTCTTGGCCTTGGTTGTGTGGAACATGGATGTAGTGCCATTCACTGGACATAAACCTTCAGCCTTCCACTGAGTCTTTGAAGTGCAGCCCATTACCAAACTGAAGCAAGCTCTCTGGCATTTGAGAATTGAGACACTTTTTTTTTTTTTTTTTTTAAAAAAAAAATAATAAAAAAAAAAAGGTGTTCAGCTTGTATTTTGAAGTTGATGATAGACAATCTCATAATTTAATTGCTATCACAAAAATGTGAGTTAATATAGAAATTCAGCCTTCCTGATACCCAAGTGGAAAAAGAAGTGGCAGAGGTTGGGGTTTTTTATTGTCCCACCTGCTGGGAGGAGCTGAAACCCCTGTTGCGCCCCAGGGCTGGTGGAGACAACCCCTGGCCACAGTTTTGGATCAGCACGGTCTCCTTGCAGAGTCTTGGGTCTGGCTGAAGCATTTCTTCGTCAATAGGCACCATTTATCACCGAGATGCGGCTGGGTTCCAACAGCGACAGAAGGAAAACACTGGCAATGTTTTCATTAAAAGGTACAAAAGATTTGCAGTCTAGCTGACAGAGGCCATATGTGACCTGCTTAGCGTTCAGCAGGGCTGATAAAGAGCCAAAGGAGTGTCCCGTGAAGGTAAAGCTATACCTCACCTTAATGAACAGCAACTTGGGGTAGGAGGTGGGAGAGGATGATCAGATTTCCTCTGACCTAGAGTTCAACTTCTTTGGATGCAACCAAGGGTGGCTGAGATAGCAAGGTAGCTCAGCATAAAGGGGTTGAGAAAAAGAGGGACTCTTTTTTCTTCCTTAACAGGAAAAGCTTGGCCTCAGGCTGTTCACAAGCTGCCAGCGGCAGCAATGGTCTGCATGCAAAATGGTGTTTTTCATGTCACAGCAAAATCCCACCAGAAGAAGCACTGGGATCAGTGCAAAAATGTCCTCTGCTTCCATGTATGTGGACATGCAGAGACACACACAGAGCCCTCTCTGCTAAGGCCAATATGTCAGGCTCTAGGACCTCACAGAGATGAAAATAGGGCCTCAAACATGTTTCATGTCCATGAAAACAGTGACTGACACTGTGTTTTGGCCAATGGACTTAATTTCTTTTGAAATCAGCCCTCTTTGATGATCTCTTTCTGCCCTTTGATGAATCCAAGCTAGTGAATGAGGCCAGTATAAGCCAACCTGTCTAAGAGCATTTTGGAGGTGTGGAGAAGCAAGACCCACATGTCCACACATGTGATCAGCCACAGCAGTGGCCATGAGCAGGATCGCCATGGTCCTGGCAGACAAAACGAGTCCCCTGTCACCCTGGGGTATGTCAAGAGTCCAGAGAGCAGCATCTAATATTCAGAACACAGAAGTGCTAAGGGACTGTGGGCAGAAACCGAGACTGGTTTTCTCTGACCCGAGTCGAGAGGAGATGCCTGTCAGTTCTGTTCATCTTATTTCTAATCTTCCTATCTGCCTGCTGCACACACCTGCTGTATGCCTGACTTTTCATGTTGCCTGACTTTTCTTAGTTATATATTTACACAGTTTCATATTTGTCACCTTTTATTTCATTCTAGCCTTTTCAGCTGCTCCTGTGAAATCAAGAAAAACATCTTACTGAAGCAGCATAGAAGAGATGGTCCGTACAGTCATACCAGGTGTAAGAGAAGATGGAAACGGAACTTGATCTTGCTTCATGCTGCTGAAAAGCACTTGAATAAACCCAAACATTTCCTCAAAGTTAAACTGGAGGTCAGAGATAGAGGAAGAGACACGAAGTTACTTCATTCCCTGAGGACTTGAGATCAGAGTAAACCACAGCGAGTTTGTAACACCAGCCACTGACACACGGCCAGCTCTGGGGTGGCACTTGGCAGTGTTCAGTCCAGCCAGACCAGAGGCTGCCATTCCTCTGCCTGGAGGTGTCTGAGTTCTAGTTCACCTGCCGGCTGTGAGGGCTCTGGCTACAGCAGCACTGTATGGAAAACACTGCAATTGCTTTTTAATTAGGGAAACGAGCCACGGTGAAGAGCTGAATGTCCCCACAGACAGAAAGTTAATGTTAATAATCATGTTTAAAATGCTATTTATTATTTCTTCAAGTAGCAGCTCTTCAGGTCTTCATGGTTCTGTGGTCAGAATACGGTTCCACAGAATTTACGTGGGCACTTGTTTAGGTGCATGGGGGAAAGACATATGTTACAGCATCCCGACACGCTCTCGTATATCACATGTTACTCGCCTTGCTCCTGCCCTCTGTTCCCCTCCTTCACTGCCCCATCTGTGCAAAGGAGGCTTTGTAGAGCTGGCAGGGTCAGTGATTAATTACACAAAGATAAACAGAGTTAATATTCTTCCTGGATAGAACTAATTACTCAAGTGTTTGCTTTTATAAACCTCAGATTGATTGTCTCAGGGACAAATCAGTCTAATTGAAAAGACCATTTGTTTTCAAAAAGGGAAAAATAACACTTTTGTGCCTCATGGGTTTTGGTGGGCTTTTTTTTCCCCTCTCCTTTTCAAGGAGATGGAGGCAGTGAAAGAGTTGGTGCATGTTGTCGCATCCCTCACTGGACATCACAGCTACCCCTGTGGCTGTGCCCCAGCCCTTCCCCAGACCATTTTCCCCTTAACACAAGCTGTTACTTCTCTCACCAGCACTCTGTGGAGTGTATGCACGTACTGAAAAGTAGTCCCAGCCTAACAAGCTCAGGATTTAGCTGAACAAAGGCAGGAAGAGAGAAGGGGCACGACTTGGTCAAGAGCATGAGAGAACACTCACCTCTTTTGCTTGTGTATTCTCTGAGTTAGTTCACAAAGCCTCTCACATCTGGGAAAATGAAAACAACCGGCGCATCATTTCTGCTCCAATGCACTCAAAACGCTTTACAGCCTTTCTGTTGCCTGAGTCTAGTGTGTCACCTCCTACTTTCTCCTCTCCATGGCATCTCAGCATCTCAGAGTACTTTGAACTACTTTGTCTTTCCTTGTCGCCCTCTCTCTCTAATGCCATCTATCACTGATGTCTCCTCAGCCCTTTTTCATCTGTCTTTGTTCCTCTCCAGTAGACTTAAGCACACGGGATTGGACTCATAGAGCAGCCATGTGACAAGAAAGCTGCCTAGGTGTCATAACAGGCACACGCTGACGCACAAGACAAGGTACAACAGAGAGTTGATATAAAATGCATGACTGGGCCCTTCACTCCTGAGAAACCTTGTCCAATGGCCTGAAGCCAGGAACTGGAAAAGGGGTTGCATCTCAGGAGGTACCTTGATTATTGCTACACCAAGATGTCCAGGAATGCAGACTAAGGCCGGGCAGCTGATTTCCAGCTCCTGATCCCTGCTTACAGTATCAACCTGCTCAGCTTACACTTGTGTCACTGTCCCACGTGACTGCTTGTGAGTGGAAGGGAACAAGTCCTTGATGTGGAGTTAGACTTGCGAGTGAGCAGAGCATCATATGCCATTCAATTCAGGTTAGTATCAACCAGGGAACTGCACTGGCCATGATAATGCACGAGGTGGGTGAAAGTCTGTGTACTTTGCCACACGGAACAGCAGACCACTGCCCATTTTCCACTCCAAAAATCCCTCAACAGAGGTGAACCCCATCAGTCTGCTTTCTGCTGCCTGTTGCCTGAATGAGACTACAGGACATGAAAGCCACTTTCCACCCTGGCTAAAATAATCAATCTTAAATTATCTGTGCTAAGTGACAACTGAGACAAGCATGTAGCTGTGTAGAGGTTGGGACACTGAGGGGCAGGAGGCATTTCCAAGGAAGGTGGTGGTTAATATAAGGGCAGGAGGTTGATCTGAGAGAAAAGTGACAGAACAACCCCAGGAGCTCTCACAGAAGACATGAGAGAAGCACTAGAGACCACCAGGGGAGAGTAAGTAGCATCAGTCTGGGGATGAAAAAGCAGAGGCTTTGTAGGCAGAAAGAGAATCAGCATCATGTGCAAAGAAACTCTCCTGCTGCTTGTTTTCATCTGCTTGTTTTCAGCTGTGCTTGGGAAAACATAGCAATAGGGACAGTCTTCACAAATAAACATACATAACACCCACTTCTTTGCCAGTGAAAATAACCCTGCAGACATTTTGCTAAATAGTCAGGTCTGAAAGGAAGAGAAATACCATTGCTGAATTAGGCTCAGAAAGAAGTGGAGGGAAACCCCAAGGAGCCAAGTCTGGGCCAACTCTGTCTAGTATTTTTTTTCTAAAGAAAAAAGGTTTAATGCAAGTTGCTCCATTCTCCACCACCAAGAAAGTCGGGTAAGCATTTTGCTGCTTTCAAGAATTCAAACCATAAAGCAGGCAAACACTTCTTCTCAAGTACCTGCATCAGGCAATTAGCCAGTCTTTTCATTAAGCCAAGACGAGGTTGACAGCATGGTGTTGCCTCCCGCACTTTGACTTAGGATGAGAAAGCCCAGCGGCACCTTGTAAATCCCAGCACTGCTGACAGCCAAAATCAGCTCATTCCCCTGGGAAAAAGATTTGAGAAAGGTGCTGAGCTCTTCTTGCCCATATGCTTTCTGTTCTCACTACATCTATTCCTTCACCTGCTTTCTGTTCATCTTTGTCACAAAATTCACGTGTGAGAGCCCAGAGCTGAGAAGGATTTTCCTTTTCCCTTCCTCACTTCTGCCTCCCCCAAGAGAAGACACTTTTAAGTGTCTGAGCATTTCCCTAAAGAGGGTTTTTCTCCAACTCCTGGCCTACCCTTCCTGTCCCTCCCTTTGTTCTGGATGAATTATACAGTGTCAAGCGTCCTCAGCAGCCATCCTTGCTCCAGTCCAGCACTGCAATGTGCAAAGAGATGCATGGTGGAGAGAGAAAAGTGCAGAAAGAGAGAGAAAAGGAATTACCGGATATTAAAAATTGCTGACCCTTTACAACTGCTAATGCTGAGAGAGGATTTTTTTTTTTTTTTTCATGTGGGAGGGCTGGGCAATTTTCACAAAATTGCTGAGCTGTTTGGTGATCAGGCAGAAATTCAAGTGCAATAACATGTTCTCCGGTTTCCTACTCGATTACTGAGAGGTTTGAAGGTGAAGCCATGAAGTTTGACACCTTTGATCAAGCCTTTCCTGCTATTGCCAGGAGTTTTCACCCTGAGCACGATATGCCTCATTGTGGAGGTAACAACAATAACTTTCCTCCTCCAGTTTCAGGGCTGATGCCACAGAAAGCACCTGCTTAAGGGTACTGGTGTTATCGAGAAACACTGCAGAGCAACAGCCTCTCCCCAGGCTGCAGGAACAGTCGTCAGTGGAAATCATGTGGGATATTTGCCCTTTCTCTGTTTCACTTGCTGCTGTCATTTCTTATTTCTTCTTGTTAATAACCATCAGACTGATAAGCAGTAATATCCTAACTGTACATTGAAAAGAAAATCAGGGTCTTACAGAGGGGGGAACACGAAGGACGGCAAAATGCAGGGGCTCACCCAGCACCACCCAGCAAGCCAGTGACATACAGCCACATCTCTTGAGATGTGATTCGATGCCAACTCAGAGAAAATGCTACCTAACAATAAACGTCCTATAAGTATGTATACATATACGCATGAATAATAAGGTAAAAATTACACATGATATTTCATAATAGTTATGAAAATCGATTCATGCATTTACTAAAATGTTTTCCAGAAGCAGCCCCAACCTTTGCTGTCCGACAGGCAACAAGGTCAAGCAACTCATGTCCTTGTAACCATCTTGCTCCCCTTCTTTCTGCCACCTCAGTGATCTTATTTCATCATTGAGTGCTAAAGGGCAAACCCCAAATCTGAAGAGATGTCATAGTGTCCCATGACAGGAAGTTCGTGGAGATTAACATATCTGAAAGCAGCTTAACTCTATAAAAATCAAGCTGAAATGCTCCGGAATTTGTTACACAAATACACCCTTTTTACAGGTACTTCTGTTTGTTTATTTTAATCAGTGTAGCCCAGCCAGAATTTCCTATTCCATCTAAAGGCCAAGCCAGGCCAGGCCATGCAGATGAAGTAGAGAAGTGCCCTGCTACTGTTTAATCCATTGAATGGACAGATGCTTAGCAGGACTCGTGTTTCAGATTTTATATTACAAAGACCTCTTTACAATGCTTATCTCACCAGTAGAGTGGAAGAAGAGAAGTTGGTAACAGAGAAAAAGCATATCATGAGGTTTTTTCTCTCATTCTGTTGCATTTGCTTTCTGGCATCTTATAATACAATTCCACAATCACATATCATGCTTTTGTGTGAAAATAAAAAAGATGAAAATGTGGGTTTTGCTTCAGGACTGCACAGCAGTTGATAGAAGCACTTTGTGGTCAGATATGGCTACTGTAAATTTTCTGAATTTGAAACAGACACTTTGCCAATGTCAGGGCAATTCAATCTGCAGGGAACCTGATCCCAATAGCATCTGCACTGCACTGGCTTTCAAACATTAGGAAATTTTAAACATCTAAACCAACAGCTAAAAGTTAAAATGCTCTTTCTTAGTTGCAATCACAACCTGGTGGCTCATAGAAATGGCTCAAGGATTTGAATCAAGTTATGGATGTCCTTCCTAAGAATATATGAATGCAATATTGGGTTATGCCAACAGTCTGCATAGGCAGGAATTCATTCCCCAGCAGACCTGGCATTAGGTCTCTGGGAAACAAAATAAAAGCAGGGCAAGGATTTTGTTATAGTTTCCCCAAAAAATTTTTATATAGATTGATACAGTCTTGGGAAAAATAAGTTATTGGAGGATCTTATTCCTGTCTTCAACTACCTTCTGGCTGATCTATGGGGAAGAAAGAGACAGACTCTTTTCAGAGGTGCACAATGAAAGGACAAGAGGCAAACAGAGCAAGCTGCAAGAAGGGAGGTTTTGGTATGGTAAGAATTAGGAAAAAGTATTGATTGGGGTAGTCAAAGAATGAAAAAGGGCCAAAGAGGCCTTGAAAACTCCACTCTTGGAGATATTCAATGCCTGACTCAACAGGACCTCGAGCAACCTTTGAAACCAGAAGGTCCAGAGTTCCCTTCAAATCTAAATTATCCTATGGCAATCTAAGGAATATGTGGTTGTTCTGGTTTGGCCTCGGCGGCAACAGAAGCGCCACGTGGCAGCCTGTTGGCTCTGGCACCCCACTGCGGTGGGGAGAGGATGGGAAGGGAAAGGCAGACTCACGGATTGGGACAAAAACTGTTTACCAGAACAACAGGTATTACAAGGAAACAGTAACACGATGGAGTACACAAACACCAGTACAATACTGACCCCTGCTGCGCCGCCCCGAGCACCACCGATGCCGCCAAGCCATACACCAGCGCTGCCCGCCCAGATATATGCCTAAGCCGCACCGTTGCCATGCCCACTTCCTGTTGCCGCCCTGCCCCTTCCGGCCAGCTCCCTGCTGCCTCCCGGGCCTGGCGCACATGGGGTGGGATAGCGTTGCCTGATAGAGGCAGGGGAGAATCAACCCCCTCCCTGCTGGAAACCAGGACAGTGGTTCCTATCTATNTTGGTGACCCTCCACTGGACCTGTTCCAACAGTTCAATGTCCTTTCTATGTTGAGGACTCCAGAGCTGGACACAATACTCCAGGTGGGGTCTCACAGGTGCAGAGTAGAGGGGGAGAATCACCTCTCGTGACCTGCTGGTCACGCTTCTTTTCATCAAACCTGCAAAGATCAGTCACTCAGCCTAGGTTTAGCTGAACTGTCCAATTTAAAAAGAGAAACAATGTTTAGATCAGGATGCCACCAGTCAGGACTGACAGACTCACAGTGTTCACTCTGGTCTCCGACTCCATCCTCAATAGACTGTGTGATTACGGCCATGTCTGGGAACACCACTAATGCAACACATTTCACCCCAGCAATACATTTTCCCACCTCCCTGGGATGTTGAGAGGTTTAGCAATGATTTTTTTCTGAGGTCCTTTGGAGACAGCAACCAAAAGAACATTATTATTTAGGGTGACCGTGTTTCCATAATAGAAGCTTGGGGCGTTTTTAGTGTCATTATTTGTCATAATTACGAAACAGTCTCAATGCCCTTTTTATGGTGTTCTGGAAATGTCAGCTTTATATATGCCTCAACATGTATGTATATTTCTCAGAGCAAGGACAGAGGGTTTTATTTTGCCAAGTAACACCACATTCTGATGAAGTTCATTAATATAGTTCATTGGAAAAGGCCATCTTTGTCCTTGTGGTAAATGCCATTACTTTGACATTTAGATTTCAGCCTCTACTAGGGTCAAAGAGGCGGGGGACGGGGTGGTGGTGGTGGTGGAAGCCCAAACTAAACTCTTACAGGATGTAAATACTTTTTAAAAAGCGGAGGGTTTTTTGTTGGCAAATCAGTACAAATCCTATAGTGAACAGCTACAGAGCTGCACATTCAGGAAAAGGAGGACTGACTGGGACAAAGGCATGAGGTTAGATTTCCTAGAAAGTACCAAAAGAGCTCTTCAAATAGCAGCCATTTATCTTCACCTGAAAAAAACCACAAATTTCGAGACAGCAAACTGAAGTTTCACTGTGAGCCAATGAATATCCTCAGAATCTCCTTCATACACAGAAGATACTGAACAAATCCAGCTTCAAGCAGAAGATAGGACCAGAAGGCAACCTTAGCAAACCAGCTGAGCAGACGGTGGATCGAGGTGAGCTTTCACATGTCTGTCTTTGCCCTTCACTAATGGGGATACTGGGTGCACCTTTCTGAAACACCTCATGTTCTGCTGAGTTTGGATTTCCATCTTGAAGAAACATTGTGGTAGTACAAAAATTGAACACTGATTGTGTTGAAATCAATTAATGGGAAAACACTGAACAACCCAGATTTTCTAAAGGAAACTACTGAATGATAAGAAGTAAGTTTTGTCTCACAAGAACTGACACAGAGTGAGAAAAGTGCAGCATATTAAGTGCAGTTTGAAGCGATTGCACTTTGCTTTTCACATGTTCATTTCTGCCTATTTTTTCCCAGCTTAAAATTTCTTGTAAACTGAATCAGAATACTGTCATGAAAAGCCTGGGAGTTTATTGCCTTGATGTAGCGATAGCATTCCTTCTCAGGAAGTCGAAATCAGGAGGTCTTAGTTTTAAGCCAGAAAATCTCCTTGGAAGGTAAGATTGTCGTAATTCTAGAGGATTTGTTCATAGCTTCATAGCATGAAAACATCCTGCCATTACGTAGAAAGCAAGGCTCCACATCAGCAGTTTATTCCAAGTTATTCTCTTTTGACCTGCCTGAGAGCCAAGCCCCAAATTTAACATTCAAAGCTTGAATCACGCGTTGCAAGATAAAATAGTCCCCAACGTCTTCCTCCCTCTTCCAGCTAAATAAAAATAAAATTATTTCAGGCAGAGAAGTCTTGAACAAGCCAAACACAGCAGGGCCATAATGTGCAGCCTGACATTGTTGGCTCTAAGCAAACAAACAATTGCACATTCATTTTGACAAACATCTGAAGAGCTGCACCGCACAGAAAGAAGAGTCCAGGGGCCAATATTCATTCCCGGGGCAAGTACGTTGGCTTTGGTGGAGTTACTCAATAGGTTTGCAGAACCATTGTGCTTCTCTCACTTCCAGCAATATCCAAGCACATCTGAATCGCATTCTTTTGCTAACCATTTCCTCTCCCCCTGTGCAAGAGCAGCCCTAACGAAAGGACCAGCAGAAGGATCAAGCTTTGTTATCTTTTCTGCCTGCTCCAATATTTCAAGCACTTTGGGGCCTTGCTACTTCCCTTGAACAGCAGCCATGCCTTGGTTTATTCGGCATAAATTATACAATTATGTTTCATATCATCACAAGGCATCCGCAAATGAATAGCAGACACCCCTTTGCACTCAGCCTGTTTAAACAGGATGCCGACAGAGGAAAGAATATGTAATACAATGAGTGCACACTATTTCCAATGGCAAGAGCCCTTTTACACCTGCATAAATAGAGCTGGGCCTGGCTGGTTGCAGCAGCATTGTCTCTTCTAGTTACATGCCCAGCTGTTATACCAACCATTGTTTTCTTTATGGTTTGGTGTGCTGGCTTGTCTCCCACATTGACTTAAACCTCTACCTGTGTCATCATCTTTGTGAAAAGACAGACAAGTAACAATAGAAAGTAACAATATACTGCAAAGATATTGCTGGAGCACTTTAGTACAGCAAAGAGAAGTTTCACTGAATAAATATGCTGCGGAACCCGACTCTTTGGTTGGCACCACAGATGTGAAAAGCAACTTGTTTCAGTTCTTCCACTGGTTATTGTGAAATTTTCTATAATTGTTCCCAGTGTCAACAGACTTCAGACTTTACTGATCACTCTGGGTCTGAGCTCTGGCTGAACACCTCTGTTCATAGTTCAGGTACAAGTCATAATCTTCAGCTTTCATTTAGAATCACTTTTGAGGCACTCTCCCTCCCAGCTTCAATGATTCTTCTCTTTCCCTCTGATGGGGTCTGGCCCAGATGTTGCAAATAGTGATGTGGTAGAGCCTGGGAATTCAGACGGACCACCCTGGACATTGAAATGGACCACCTTAGACACTGAAAACCTTTTCAAGCCTAGCCTAGTTTCTAGGTTTATATTCTGACTTTCTGATTTGATCCTTAAAATGGCCATGTGTGCCTGCTCTTGTTCAAATGAACAAGAATGAACAATATTTCTCCAGAAATAATGAGGAATCTTAATCCATATTGGGTATCAGAAGTGGTTCCCCAAACCTAGCCATGGCAAGAAAAGGTTTTGTGCACAATTTGTCATGCATACACTGAGGTAGGAAAAAAAATGCAAGAAACATGAATTCTCCAGACTCTGCAATATAGATGGGTGAAATGCCCCATCATCAGCTGTCAGCTGCCATTGGATGATCAGAAGACTTTGATATTTAAAGCAGAGCTTTAAATCAGATGCAGTGTTAGATTAAAAACTATAAACCTGTTTAATTGTTTGGCATTATGCAAGAAACGGTTTGTTTAATTAGAAGGTATTTGGCAACTTGTTAGATTGTAAAATGTTTGACAGTATGCCAGTCAGACCCTGGAAGCGATAACAGCAACACAGGACTTGCACATGTTGTTCATTTTGTGCCACATGTGGGGCATGCATCTTACAACGGAACCATTTTGAAGTGGATTTAATGGCTGCAGAAGGTGCTGGTTGAACAATGCAATTATTTTGCAAAATAGCAACCGCGTGAGCAAAGTCACTGAAGGATTTCTCCAGGCGCCATCCAGGCAGGGCATCTCTAATTTTGGTCCTCAGGCTCTCCCACTCCTACCCTCTGCACTAGAGTGCTTGGCCCTGCATTTATTGGGAACCTCTGGATCTTTTTTACCAACGCCAGCATTTATCACTCCCCAGTATATGACTCAAAGCATCTTTCTTAAATCAGGCTTTTAGTGGCCTGCTCTCTCATCTGGTTGAAGACATGGACAGATAAAAGACATTAAGATAAAATGCTACTCCTATAGTGCATTAGCTTTTCTGTGATTGCCTGTGAAGGACAAGATACCACAAACATGGACAACGTGAAACCCCCTCAGATAAATACAAGTGAGCCATCCACATGCAGACATTTCTGCTCATATTATCACGTTTCCTGCATGTGTTTTAAAAAGGGAGTGTTTAGTGGATACCAGCACAGTTCCTTGCCTTTTCAGAGGGTTCAGCTGACTTCATTGTGTTGAACACATTGATACAAAAATAAACAGATGACAACTCAGTAATTTCACTGATTGGAAATGTGAAGGGATCAGATCCTTTGGGGTTATATCAGGTAACCTGGCTTCCAGTTAGAGCAGCTTTTCCCTGCATTTTTTTTTCCTGGCCTTTCTGACTTTGTTCTAGCAGAGAAAGAAAATGGGAATAATGGAAAATACATGAACAGAGCCGCTCAGAAAACGTCAGTGCATAGTTTCACGTTAGAAACAGACAAATTTGAATCCAGCTTTGCTCAGCAAAGCATTCTGATACTAACAACTACATTTTTGGCATGCGAGGAATAACAACTAATCATTTTGATTCCTTTCCTTTTATTCTTTCAAGGCTAAAATGTTATGTGTCAGTGATGATGTTCTCATTTGCTGTTTGAACATACAGTACACATCAGTTATTACAGTACAATAATGTATGCATCCTTTCTTACTTAACATTATATTTCAGCATTGAATGGAACATATTATCTTGAAGTTGATTGACAATAAAGACATTTCAAAATATTTGAATTCTTTGCAGACTGGAAATTTTGGGGATTTGGCCAGTTTTCATTAAGAACACGTATGAGTAAACTGCCCAGATCTTCAAAATATAAACATTTGGGTCAATTCTGATTTGTTTTTTACTTGATACCACACAGGGAGGCCATTGTTTATTTTTAATATTATTCCCTGACACTGTTCTTTTTTTGCTCAGTAAGCTGATAAACTCAGGATATTTGATTTCTACTCCCGCTCTATGTTCGTCATTGTGCTGTCAGCAAGTCGCTTCAATTTTCTGTGCTTAAGTTCTCTACCAGGAAAATCCCAAAGCCTGCTAAAGACCTTGAGAGACATTTCCAACCGTATCCTCCTCCATTCTGCTTTTAAAAACCTACAGTGGCAGAGACTCCAAACCCTTCCCAGACAATCTATCTCTGTGGTTTTTTCCCTCCCCTTAAAAAGTTTTTCCTCCTGTCTAACCCAAACCACCACTACTGCAATTTAAGCCCATTACTTCTTGCCTTATCCCTAGTGGATATCGAGAAGAGTTCATTACCTCCCTCTTTGCAGCAGCCTCTAACATATTTGAAGACTGTTATCACGACTGTCTCACAGTTGTCTTTTTTCTAGACTAAACAGTCCAAGTTCTGTCAATCTTTTCCACAGTTCTATTTTCAGTCCTTCTCATCACCTTTGTCATTTTCCCCTGGATTCTCTTTTCTGTAGCCACGATCTCACTATCTTCTTTCTGCCACTTTGATTTTATCTTTGTAGCTAGAATGATTCGTCTCCAGGTATGCGTGTACCAGCTGGCGCAATTCAGACTTGAGGTGGTGTGACATTGCTGTTATACCCCTAGTAAATAACTTCAGCGTGTCGTGGACCAGATCACCAGAAGTTACTGACATACCATCAATTCAGCCGTAGACATTAGGGGTCTACATTGTAATATGCAGAGATTAAGTAACAATAGTCTGCTCAAGATGATCACTGGCATGAAAGGCCTTTTTTTTCCCCTTTTCTTTGCTCTGCTTTGGTTTTGGGGATTTTTGCTTGTTTGGTTTTCTTTTATTGTCAAAGAAGAATTCTAATGACAAAATGTTAGAATAAGGTCTATAAGCAAAACATCACTGGGATGGAGCAAGCTTCTCAGGAAGTTGGTTGCCTTTGAAATATATTGGGGGGCATATTTTTCTTGTCAGGTCAAAACACTGATTTTTAATTTTTATTAAAATCGACTGTTTGAAAATCTGAAATTGTAGGGGAAAATGGATTCCTGGCAAGTGTGCCTAACTATATGAAAATCACCAACTAGGTCTTTAACTTGTGGTATGAATGCTATTTCCATCTGGGTCATTAGCAGAGATTTCAGCAATACAAACTCTAAACTACTCTGATCTAGTATCATAAGCAACAAACTTTACCATAGTTATCATATTCCTAAATATTCTCCCCAGAATCAGCATGAAGTGACAGACCTAACACGTTAGGGGTGACTAACATTCAGGGTGTTCTTCTGTATACAACACCACAAGGTGTCTATTACATACATGTGAGATGCTTTTTGATGCCACATAGATCTCTGAATAAATACAACTTGAAAGGGAAGATAATGATTTCATCACAAGTCTTATTATGGATACTTTGGAGAAAGGAGGTAAATAGTTATTCCTACATTTATTTCTTGGAAAGCTGTCTTGGTTATAAAATCTTCCAAGCTTATAAATTCCTCTCTGATAGGTTCAGAGTGTGCTTTTATTTCAGATAAGCAATATAGGCTGCAGAGACTTATCTGGCTCACCCCTAGAAGTCTTCAGTTTGCAAAGTTGGGCTTGAAATATCCCAACGTAAAGCTTCTATACCTGATTTTTTTTCTACTTTTCCTTGCACTGAAATTAGAAGGACAGTGTTTCAGATAATTCGTCTCATGCTGGCCATGATCAGAAATAGGAAACTTAATATTAGGAAGCAAAATCAAGCCATTGTGTATTAAAAGGGCACATATGGAGTTATGGGCAAAGTATCCCTGTTTAGCCCTGGTTTAGTCCTGGTTTACTCAAACCCAAGTGACTGGGGCTCATCCAGGAAAAAAAATTAAGTTTCTGTCCTTGTTGTGGAGGAGATCATGCGCAGCAGGACTGATGTGACAATGCATGCACTTTCTTGCCCCTCTGCGGGGCACGCTGACAGCAAAGGAGATTCTGCCCATTGTTTGTTTTCTAATAAACCTAAAAAATTGACAGTTCAACTTTTCCACTGCTTTCTGTAGCTTAAAAAAGGCCAGAGGACTCTACCTGGAGCAGGCAACGATGATCTTATGGACAGTTTCTGTCCTTCACTGTTGTGTTCATGCAGGCATTGGGAACTCGAGCACAAACCATGCAGTCACAGGGCAAGCAGTCCTTCCGCTACGCATTTTGCTCTGCAGGGTATGACTCTCCTAAACTGAAGTATTCCATGTTTTATACTAAAAATAAATCCTGTTGAAAAAGAACATCTCAGGCCTTGGGGAAAAGCCAAACAAACCAACCAACCCAATTTTAGGTGTTTGGTGTGTTTTTTTTCTGGAGAATCCTGTCCTGCCTCATGGATGTTGTGTTCCCTTTCATTGCATCAGTAGCAATTCTGTGAACTAGCTAGATGATCTCAAGATATTGATGTTCTGACTTGATGATCCCAAGGGTCTTTTCCTACCTGAATGATTCTATGATTCTGCCTGGATATATCTCTTTTCAGCTGGCAGCCTTGTGCACTGTCTTGGTTGCATCAAAAGCTCCTGTCCTGAAGTGATCTGAGCTGCAGGTTGACTTAAAAACCAGCTCCTTTCATTTCTGGATGTGACTGGAAATCGTAATGACAAAAAGAAGGTTTTATGCTCAAGCTGGCATCTAGACTGTTCCTCCTCCCAGGGATCTACTCTCAGAGATCATCTCTGATGAGCCTTCTGGTTACAGCCAGCTGGTTCCAGAAGGAACCGTGGGAATTTCACTGGCATTCATGTTATTATCATCACTGTTCAACATTCCCAGGGGCTTGGGACCTTTTGTAGATCCCACCCTCTTTGTGAGCACAAAACACATTACAAAAAATCGTGGTCCCGAAGAGCTTGTTATCTAGTTGGCAAAAAAGCAGCCCATCCCCAAAACCACAGAGGAGGAGAGTTGTAATTGTAAGACAGAGATGGGGGATGGGGACAGGGTTGCAATAAAAGTCTAGTGCTGGGAAATACTGGACCTGTTAATATAGCACTGACTCGGTTACATATGTGGATTTAGCCTTTAGTTTGGACATCTTCAACTCCCACAGACCTGTATGTTTTATTGATGGCCTTCTTATCAAAGAGGATCAATTCAGCCAAATGCAAAAATGAAGAGTGAACTCTTTCCCTGGCATCTCCCGTCAGTTCTACCCTTCTCCTTTGGAGCATCCTTCCACTCCAGCCAGTGGGGCACCTCATGTGCAGTGGGGCAATACAACTTAAGTCAATGGGAGAGGACTAGCCACTTTCTGTCCATCTATCCCAATGTCAGAGGAGACCTCCTCTTCCTCACAGCTCCTGAAGGGTTTCTGGTAATCAGCAGGACCTTGTGCTTTTCCTCCTGGCGTCAGCAACTTTCCCCTTTTATCACATTTGCTGCTGACTCCTTCCAGTCTGCTGCTCCTTGCAGCTGTCTGCCAAAACCAATATTCTCACAGCTGCCAGAGGCAGCTTAGACTGGCACATCATAAAAGGCAGCAAGGGCCACATTTCCAGATTAAAATAAACCCAGCCACTTCAGCGCCTTCTGACAATGTGTTTGACATGCCTGTGCTGTGGCCTCACTCCTTGGCTCTGACAGGACACAGACATGACCGCGGCAGCTCACATGGGCATCTTGCTCCCTCTCCATGTGCTCACCAGGGGTGGCCAATAGGATGACACAGTGCCATAGACCTAATCCTGCTCTTCCCTCATACCAACCTTCTTTCCTTGGGATTATAGAGGGCTGTGGTTGAATACCAGACTGACCCTGTTGCCTTTGCTAAGACTTAACTCTTAGCCTTGGCGTGACTAGGTGCATCTACTGGTAACTTATTTATTGCCACCTCCTGATACTAGTAAGAATAGAGAACTTGGCCATCACAGTATAATGCATCTTGTTTTGAAAGAAGGTTCCCTTCTGTGTCCATCTGCAACTGGTAGCGAAAGGGAAGAGCATTTCTACACATTCCCAGCCAGCACTAAATTCTTTTCTGAGAAAAAAAAAAAAAAAATGATGAAACTGGCACAGCAGTCTGCAATTCCAGAGGACAGGAATTCCTAACCCAGGTGGTCCTTTCCCATTTGGCGTTCCAAAGAAAACTTTGGCTCAAGAACAATGTCTAACAGGAAAGAAATTCAGTGCAAAACAAAAAGAGCAAGCCCTGGGCAGAACAGGATAAACAGTGCCTGAACTTTCTGCTCTGGGTAGAATATATATTCACAGGCTTTGAAGGCATAAGGCCTCTTTGCATTTTTACTTAAGTCAGTTGGTAAAGTCATCTGAAATTCTCTAGGGAAAGGTCCTAGGGTATGTGTTTATGGGTCACTGAGGGTGAAAACTCTTAATCTCAGTCATAGCGTAGCAATCAGTGTTTACTGAAAACTCATCTTGCAAGGACACAAGTTCCAGTATGTCTCTCCTTAGAATGCTAATAAAATGTGTGCACATGGCATACTAACCCCTTTTAAGGATCAACAGCAATCTAGGGGTCTGTCTTAGACAACCAATTGAAGAATGGATGCTCGTTTCTGCTTCCAACACTATGAGGCAGGCACAGTGTTCTGGGGAAAATGCTGCCTTACTGCTTATATTCCTAGATTCCTATCTTACTGCTGTTTTCCTCTTTGGCATGCTGCAAATGAGTTGACACATTTTCAATGTGTCCCTCCTGCCACCTCCCTTCACCCGATGCTAGGATGCTTTAGACACAGAGGTTGGTTCGTAGGCTCAGTGAAAGTTTAGAGCCACCAAGATGCATTGTCCATCCTCTAGCCTGCTACCATCAGGAGGTTGGCATCAGTACTGCTATGAAAATCACTGTGTGTTTCCCATCACAGTACTCACCAGTCCATTGCTGTTGATATTGTCAGACATTCGTTATTTGAACTGAAGTCATTCTTCTTTGTCCATATGCCTAGTGAATCTGTTCTTTTGAAGCAAAGTTTTGAAATTTAGCTGGAAAATATCTTCAGGTGTAGCCTTTTGTTGTCACATGAAAATCCACCCAAATTTGATGAATTTAAATTAAAGACTACACCATGTCTAGAGCCAGAAGCTGTTTTTTAACACAGAATTGTTGATGTATTATATTTATCATAGAATCATAGAATGTTTAGAATTGGAAGGGACCTTAAAGATCATCGAGTTCCAACTCCCTGCCATGGGCAGGGACACCTCCTACCAGAGCAGGTTGCTCAAAGCCCCATCCAGCCTGGCCTTGAACGCTTCTGGGGATGGGGCATCCACAACTTCTCCGGGCAACCTGCTCCAGTGCCTCACCACCCTCACCATAAAAAAGTTCTGCATTTAAGTAAATAATTTCTTAAATGTATTTTTAAGGGCAACCTGCTCCAGTATCATTTCACAGTAAAGAATTTCTTAATTTAAAGATATTTATATCAGCTGCAGTTAGTGGATCTAATCAAGAACCTGTCTATGTCTCTCTCATTCTGCCTCTCCCTGGACCTCTTCATTTGTGAGAAAATCTCTGGGGATAAAGAGCTGTTTCCTGTCTCTTCTAGGAGTTGGAAGCACATCTTGTGCTGGGTAGCTAATCCATTCATACCATCTTTACAAACTGATGGTGGGAATGACTTCAGTCTTTTAGTGGAGTTAAATGGTGCAAATATATTGTGAGATGAATCTTTCTTATTCACAGCCATCCAAATTCCTCCGATTTTAACACAAGTATAGAATCAATGAGGTGAGTCTATCTCTAGGAGTGCCTGTGTCTCTACATTGAGCACAGAATGAGCTCAAACGTTGCTTAGATTGGATGTCCAAATTTTGCACCAGTAAAGTCAGCCAGTGTGAAAGAAAAAGGCCCTTATAAATCTTGGCTATGGAAGCTGAGAATATTATGGCTTTCAATCTATCAGCTGCCACTTGTATGCTTCATTAGCAAACAATTTTCTAATATTTTTTTAACTTCTTGAGGCTGTTTCTTAATTTCTGAGCAAAGCATTTTCCCATGAGAAGGCAGGGCACCATCTCATTCAAAAGTGTTCTCTCTGAAATGTTTGCTTTATAAAAGATTTTTTTTCCCCATCAGTGTTGTACTCTGTATCAGCCAATGTTTTCCTCATGGAACTTGGAGTTCTAAATTTGTTGTGCCCTTGTCTTCTCCTGAGCTGAACATTATCTCTAAAAAATATTTGAAGGGTTGTTTTTTTCTAATTTTGGTTGCCTAAAAGGCAAGCAGTTAGTCAAATGACATGTCTGGGTTCCTCATCTAGTCAGTACAGAGAGCAAAGTGATCTGTTGTATCTGAAATGTGGTGTTCAGGATGAAATTACTTGCACTTTAGACAGGTTCATCCCTCTCTTTTACTCATTTGAGAAGACAACTTTTAGACAACTACAGTTACAGGATATGAATCCGAGCCTCCTATGACTGAAATGTCCCAGTGCCTCAGGATGTTTCTTACATTTGGATGAAAATTATCTGAAATCTGATAGCACCTATAGCACCTTTCATTCCACTGGGGGAAAAATTGGTACTCTCCTCTTCCACTCTGACATGGGATAAAACAAGTACGTGAATTTCCCATGAGTGGGATATTTTTTCCCATCCATTGTTTTTTTTCTTTTTTTTTTTCTTTTTTTCTTTTTTTTTATGCTGTGATGCTATATGTGGAGCTGTACAAGAAGGAAAGGTTGCCAAAAATATCAGCTCTTCCTAACCAGCATGACAGATACAATATATTCAATACAGATGGAAGACGGCACAGCGCGGACACTTTTATAGCATGAAGATTCTCAGCACTGTCAAAAGCAGAGTGTAAAAACAATAGGCCCAACTTTTCTCCCATCTGTCCTGGTGTAAATCAGATAGAAATCCAGGAGAGCTGCACCTCTATAAAACCAAGAAGTGAGAAGAACTGAGAACTGGAGCCATCTCACCTTCTAATCCCTGCAATAATTCAAGTTAATACCGCGTTACAAACTTTTATGAAATGCAAGAGGAGAAATGGGCTTAAGTTTTATGTGCAAATTGAAAGTTTGCATAAATTCCTGTCCTCCCCTTTTTATATGCGTATAGCTTCTGAAACTTAACAAATCTAAGTTACAAGACTAGATATTCTCTCAGGAAAAAAGCTGTACCACCTTAACAACAAAACAGGTAACCTAATCACTATTGTCCAGGTTCCTCCCCAACTCCTGTTTCTCCTTCCCACCTGAAGCTACAGAAAAATCTGCCCGATGCTCAGCCTGTTAGTTCTGAACCTACCAGAAGTAAGATGGCAAATTGATACAAGAGCAATGTGAAAAGAAATGACTGCGAAGAGGAAGAATAGATGTCTGTAAAATCATGACGGCCCTGCAGAAGATTAAAACAGGATAATTATTCACTATCTTACAACACAAGTACAGGAAAGAATGAAAAGCATGGAAGAGTTTAATGCAAAGTTTTAAAAGAAGTTAGTTCTTCATAGAGCATGTAGTTAATCTATGGAAATGCTTGCCACAGGAGATTGTGGAAAGTGAAGGTTTACAAGAGCTCCAAAAAAGTTCTTTTTGGAGAAAAGCCCAACTCTATCAATAAATGTTAAGTACTCCAGCAAAGGATGCCACCTGAGCCATATCATGCCAAACCCTGTGGGGTATTCTGTGGAAATATCTCTACAAATGCTCCCTGGACCATTATTCTGGATATTCAGTGTTGGCTGATTTTGAACAGGCGGGTGGACCTTTGGCCTGCCTGCACATGGTTGTTCTTATGTCAATGTATGGGATGCAACCTGCTGAGGCAACGTCTGCATCTCATGATCTGGGAACGGGTATGACTGCAGAATCCATATGTTCTTCCAAAAATGACTCTCAACTGGTGTTCATCCCCAGATGTCTGGCATTGCATGTTGCCTGCCCGGCAAGCCAGTTGTAGGAGACCTGGCTGAGTCTCAGGTTCACATGGTAGCTTCCTTCCTTCCTTCTTGATCCTGTCAGTCCCACATCCTGCTCTCAGCTGCGGATTGACTCAAAATCCTCTTTGACAATCCTTCAAGGCTGTGGTCCAGAAGCCCAGTGTCTAATAATCACACTATCCGTTCCATTTAAATCATGGATAAAGAAAGAACAAAGTGAAATCTGCTCTCTGAGCCCAGCTGCACACATAATAGAGGGTTTTTACAGCCTAACCCCAATGGGGCATTGCAAACCCTTGCTGACTCGAGAAGCCAGAAGATATTCTCCATAGGACAGTGTACAATTCTGGTATACAACCTATCTGGATCAATGCAGAAGGAAACAAGACAGATGAGAAGAAATATGTGGAATATAGCTAGCAGATGAAGGCATAAAAACTGGCCCAAGCAGGACCACAGCAAATTTGCTAGTAATACAGCATCAAAAAGATGATGTACTCTCTTCTTGAGAGAGTAGAGCACAGCACTGGAGAGCTAAGGGTCTATGCATGCTGGGGAAAGGGCCAGATGACTGACTTCATAACGCCTGAAATCAGACATCTGTTAAGGATTGTATGTGACAAACTCTTTTCAGAGAGTTAATGAGGTCACTAGAAATGGCTCAACATAATAAATTTAATGAGGCAATAAAAATAATTTGAAATGGCCTGGCTTCTAAGAGTTTGGATCTTAACTTCCTCACAGTTCAGGGTTGTTTGGATTGAAGGCTTTTGGCTTGCTCCATTACAGAGGGAGAAGGGAGGAAGTAAACTGGAATTCATATCTATTCTATGACTCTTACATGGTTAAGTGTGTTTTCAAGGCAGTATTTAGCCTCTTCTCATTTCTCTTTTTTTATGAGGCAGACACTGAATTTGTATCACATGTACAGCAGCTACACAGTTTGAATGTTTAGAGTAGCAGGTATTTAGATTCTGTGACATTTAAGACTACAAAATGCCAAGCAGTTAGCTAAGAAGAAAGACATGAAGCTAGGAACAATTCAGCCTCAAATCACAGTAATATTGATTATGTAATCCACCTACTTCTCAGAACTTGCAAATCCATTAGTGTCTAGCCCTTAATTACCTTCTTCACTGACCTGAAAGTTTTCCAGACTCTGGAATTAGATGTCAACACAGCTCAGAAGTACTTTGTCTATGGGCAGACACCTATCTGCCACCAAGAGCTCTGCTGTGATCTGGCAGGCACAGCTACCTAAAGCCTTCTGAGGCTTCTGAGCAGTCTCAAGTACAGCAAATTGATTTTAATATGATGATGTGTATTGGTAAAAGACCTTTCTGTAACTGAAGTTAAAGGTAGAAACCACGTGCCATTCCCTCACCTGTGCTCTGCCAAAAGTCTGTACAATCACAGCAGCCCTTTCTGATATTAGTATCAAGGTACCATTATATACCAGTAGGATGAAAAATAGAAAGTTTCTCAGGTTAAGAAAGACCAAAAATAATCGTGAGTTTGAGGATGGGCAGGCTGAATTATGCACTCCACACTACAGTCTTCTGAAAGTGTCCATGTCATGCATGTGGCACTGCCTTCACTTAGTTGATTTCAAACTAACTATTGATCCATTCAGAGCACGTCCTTCTTATTTCAGGTATTGGCACAACCTGCCTCCTACTGCATCTGAAGCATGGGCTTCCTTGCGTGCTTGGAGGCCCAGGTTCCCAAGAAAAGAAAGCTGCCTCTAGGATTTAGTGGTTTTGTTGAACCAATTGGATAAAAAGAAATCATTAACACCTCAGCACAATGACTTTTGGACTCTGCTGCCATTAAGGAAAAACACCTCAAATCCAAAATCAACTGAAGCCAATGGGAGCTCTTTCATACCACTGACTTAAAGGTGCCATGTGTCAAAATCTGAAATATGCAATAGAGATATCTTCACATTTGTACACAAATGAGACTTGTCTCATTCAATAATACACTCTTGATACAGCTGCCCCATTCCCTTTTACTTACTTGACTTCTATTGCTGTCTTTTGTTGGCTGTTTAATCCCACAGCATCAACCCTCCCAATGTTTGCTCTCACATTCAGAAATATCTACCCTGGCAGCAGAATGCATGGGATGATATCAAATTCAAAGATGGAAAAGGTAAATTATGCTATAAGATCTGTGAGCACCGGCTTCAGTGAAGGAAGAGCTCCATCATGTCTGTAGGCTGGAAGGACTGTGCCAGTTCCCCAGCCTTATTGAGAGCCCACGTATGAGGATTTTTCAGCCTAAAAGGGTACAACTTGGTCAACTCAAACCAAGGCTCAAGCACTTTTTCTCATGCATGGAACACGTGTTTATTTTGTCACATCATTTGTAAATCACCAGTAATGGTGTAAGATTTTTATCTCCAACCTTTTTTTTTTCATGTTGGGTTTTTGACAAGGTAAATGAAAAAGCCACCTTGGCTGAGTTACAGAGCGTAACTTCAAGGGCATTCTTTCATTTCCAACCTTCTGTTGCTTTTGACATAAATCTTGGGAGCTGGTCTACTTAGAAAGCAGCAGGACACCCCAGTCAACATTTCCTATTCTTTCCTTTCAAAATATTCTTGTTTTCATTATAAGGTACTCTCAGACAGGGGAAGGTTTTATTGATTTTTTTTTTTTTTTTTTTGCAATGCTACAAATATGAGAAGATCAAGAGCAAAACTCATGTCAGACAAAATCTGTGGCTGCTAAAAGTGATCCATTGAGTTGTGCTACATTTTGCACATGTGTGTATTTAACCTCCTTGTTGCTACAGGATTTTTTGTTACTCTTTCTTCCCCCTCTTCCAAGTGCTGATGGAGTTTTAAGATTCCAAGGCTAAGATATTTTAAACTTCAGTATTAACTGTATGTTTCCTCTGGGATATCCTAGGTAAACTAAATACTGATTTTCTTGGCATGCTCTGCTAAGATTTTATTGGTATCAACATTTTCTGTGTCTCAGGTCATGTGACAGCAAAGTTCCTCCTGAAAGTTCAACAAAACCTACACTAAGAAATAGCCATTCTCCCCTCATTTTAAGCCATTGTGAATTAGGCTCCAGGCGCATGGGAAACTATGGGAATGACTGCAATGCAACGTGTTTATCTGTATACAAGAACCAAATGTGGGAAGGTATGGCCCAGGACTCCAGAGATCACAGTGTTAGACAAACAACATAGAGAAGAAATGTACCTCTTTTAAAGAAATATTTGTATGCACACACAGACATGCCTATGTGTGTGAATATATACGCTTATCAGCCGAAACACGACTGAAAAGCATCAATGTGAAAACCCCACAGAAAGGGTATGACAGACAGATCTTACATGTCACTCTTTTATCATGTTTCCAGGCTGCTTTAAATGCAACTGTAATACCAGACTACAAAAAGGCAGTTTTAAATGTAGTATCTGTTTTGAGCACATGCGCGTACACATAAATGTTAGGGAGTTTGTACATGAATTTGCGTCTTGTTCTGAGAAGAGCTACCTACCCTTTGGTAAGATTTCATACAGGTTCTCTCAATTGTCATGACTGAGCTTTCCAAGCCCTTTGTGATTTTCACAGCCAATATTTGGGTTGCTATTTTTGGTGGGGTTTATGGTACCATATGCTCTCATGCCATGCATCAAATTAAAGACATAACTACGAGGCCTCTAGGGTTCAGAAAGAAAAAGAAGGAAACCCAGCCATTTCTTCTGTTGGGAACTGCCTGTGAGAGGCAAGACTGGGGGCTAAATTCAGGCATAAATCTACTCCCAGCTGGGTGGGAGTTCTCTCTCCTTTTATACCATTTGAGTCTTTCAGTGAGAATGTTTCACTGGATGGTATTGTTTAAGAGTAATTAGCAGATTTTTAAAAAAACCACAAACCAAATGAAAACCACCATCCCCTCCCCCCCCAAACTAATCAAAGCATCTTAGTACAAAAATGTAGGTTTATTAATGGGAATATATCTGACTGTGTAAACAATCCCACTTGGAATAGATTTTGAGTTTTGAAGCTGGACTATAAATACTTTACACACAACTTTTTGTATAATCAACTTTCAGCTGGGGTCTGAGTGAATAACTGATCTGTTTCAGCTCACCTTTCCATCTGCTCAGCCTGGCCAGTGCTGTCTGCCCTGACATCCTGCTCTGCTGTTTCTCTAAAAACATGGCTATTCACTACACCGTCTTAGGTCCTTTCAGGAGGTTGTCTTTCAAGGTTGTATTCTGTTAACCTGGTAAAGGCTCTGCTCAGAGATGATGTATTCTTTCATTGGAAAGAGGAACTTTTGGAGACCAGACAAGTCTGGCTGTTGGAAATTAATTTACAGCTCCTGGTAGAGGAGGTACAAAGTTGTTAATTTGTGATAGGGAAAGGGAAATTTATTATATATAACTTTATTCCTTTTAAATATGCTAGTAAGTCATATGTGCTTTTTACTCCTGTGGTCAATGTCTTGGTGGGGGAAGACTTAGTATTGAGTGCTCTTTAAGAAAGGAACTTCTTAGGGGCCTTCTTATGTAATAGAAAAATACTGAACAAGTTTCTGTAACAACTGTAATGACATCACAATAGAAAAAAGCTCCACCTGGAAATTTTCTGTAATGATGTTTAGAGGATTTTCTAGAAGGAGGCAATACAGGAATATTCATAGTCAATGTCCACCATTTATCATGTCAGGAATGAAATCTTGCATGTAAAACAGCCCCAGGTGACAAAAAAGAACTGCCTTAACAGCAGTAGTCATCGAGAACTCTCAATGCCCAGCACTATACTCTTCTATGATGCAAATTGCTCTAGGTTCATTTCCAAGTGAGAAAGCCCTGTACAGTATTGGATGCTTGTCTGGTTTGCCTCTCACAAGGACATCTCTCATCCATACTCACAAGTACTGTAAAAGTTTAGATGTCCCCGTGTGCTCGTGAGGGCTCCCTGGTGCATCGACCCTTTGGAAGTTTCTGTTAGAATGGTAATTGAGGAAATCACAAGACTGTGTTATTTATGGAAATCATCTGGTCTCACAGTTCACTACGCAATATGGAAACAACATGTAGCTGGATATCAAAGGCCATGACAGCTGCAGAGGGCCACATCTTTTTCCAATATCACTGCTTTGAGGGGGGAAAAATGTCTCCTTTCTGAGCTCTTCTGGATCACTGATTTGACTCAGAGACTGCAAGGAAGGCCTGCAAATCAAAAGGTATCAGTGAATGGTTTGTGAGTTATTTTGTGAACAAAATACAGATCATTAAAGCCAAGTTCCCTTCTGTTTCTAATCACTTCTCCCTTAATTTAATCCCTTTACAGTAAGAGAAAATACAGAATGAGAGAATAGCAGAGTCTACAGAGCGATGGTCATGAAGGTAAGACAAAGAGCAGTCGATTCTGGTCAGGCCTGGACTAGACTCAAGGCTAACTGTGTGGCTGACAAAATACAGGTAGGTCTGAACTCAGTTAGCACATTCCTTACTTTGTAGGGAACATGATTTGAAATAGTAGGAGGTACACAATTCTGAAGAAATCCAATGATCTGATTTGACTCACATCAGTCCCTAATCTGCTGTTTCTAAATCAGATCACTGGAAAAAGCAGTAAAGTTGGCAATGTGCTTCTGTTGCCCGTGGCAAAGAAGCCGCACCCTTGAGATACATCATTTGGAGTTGTGCTGTCTTTATAGTTTGAGTCCATGTGGTACAAAGGCAAGGCATGGCAAGTTAAGGAAAAAATAAAGGAAGGCCTGTGGCATACCCAGAAGGGCCACAACCCTCCCTGAGTTTCTCAGCATAGCCGTTTAGTTGAAAGAACAGCAGAAAGAGAGTTACTCATATCTCAGGCAGTCCTGAGAGGATAGTTGCAAAGAGATCCTAAATTCCATGGCACTGAAAAAGCAGGCCAAAATTACCTTCAGGTTTTTATTTTTCTTCCACCTTGGTAGTTTTCTTTTCCTTAAAGAGATACTGAGAAAATCTGTGTCAGTTGCTGCAGAGCAGACAGAAAACACGCTGTTCCTTTTGTTTGCTTATTCCCTCTAGACTATGCTAAAAAAAGATGTGGAAATTGTCACTTTGCAAATTCTTCCCTAAGAAAGCACTTGACTGATGCTGAAATATGATTACTTTGCTCCCTAGGCTGTCAATTCTGATTTACTGGTTCTGTTCTCTCCATTCAATTCTATAAGCAAAGGGAGCAGCAATAAAGGTAGTAGCACAAAATACAATGAAGCTGAGTGTGACTTTAGGATGGGATCACATTCCATGTACAGCAGTCAGTCTGACTTCTTGGTAGAGGAATTCCTAGAAAAAGAAGGAATTGCTGTTCGTCTGCCTTTCTTTCAATATACACACTATTGGGGAAAAAGAGCTCTTTCTTCCCATGCAGCTCTGTTCTCGTCACAGATATCTGTACCCTGGTGAATATTCTTCAGTGCTTTGATGATCTCAATTTCAAAGGCTGCAGAGAGAAGTCTTCCACTTCTCTGAGACTTTCCCACTAACAGATCTATCTGTTAAGCTGTTCTATGTCCCCATGGCTTCCTTTCCTTAACTAGACTGATCCTACCTTCTCAGACTGTGTGAAATCATTCCTTTTATATGAGACTTTTATTTTACATCTCATATAAAGAGAAGGAGTTACATGCATGGATTGTCCCATCTTCGTTCTGTGGGGTGGTTTTGGATGTACCCAGAGACAATAAATGTTGATAACATTGCATTTCTATGTGGGATTTCCTAGCCACATAGTGCTCTTGGCCACACACTATGCAACTGCAGTGGTGAATGCATTGTAAGACACAGACAAAGATGGAAGCAGGAGGATTAAAAAAATAAATGTGAAATGGAACTGTAGATAGATTTGACATCCCAACATTTCCTTGTCCTTCAGCAGACACATTTATTATTTGTACATTTCCCGCAGTGTAGAAAATGCCTTTTCCAAATTCCCTGCACTGAAAGGGGAATAGTTTGACCAATGAGGGGAATACCAGCATAATTTGTACAGATCAGATCTTCAGCTCTGAAATCTCTAAGCCACGAATATGTCGTATGTCTACAGTTACCATGCTTAAGAAACAAAATGTGGCACTCTCTACCAGCTTCAGATTGAATATAAAGGTCATATTACAGTCACCCAATCTAGAAATTATGAAGGCTCCAATCACTGAAGGGCACAATGTGAAAGGAGTCAGCAATAAGTCTCAACAAGCTGGACGAGGAACACGGGTATTTCTATTTAAAAGGGAACTGTTTTGCGTTCAGACCTCTTCAATTCCTCCAAGTTCTAGAGATCTTGAACTTGAGTTTGCTGCAGTATGTGTCAGCAGGTCTTTCTGCTAACCCCATAGTGCTATGGGTGGGCAATGCTAGCTTTGAATCTGGAAAAAGCCTAAAAATTTTGCATAAAAAGGTCAGCTTCAAGCAGGAGTTAAACACAGTCAACTGCAGCCCTTTTCCTGACAGCAGAATAGGACTAACCACCATTAGTCACATTTGCAGAACAATTAATACATTTTTCCTTTGCTAAACAAATGCAATTTTCAAGATTAAACCATACAAAAGGGTGGAGAGGTTTTAACACATGCCAGTTATATTTGATTTCTCTGTCTCCAGATGGCAGCAAGTACAGAATGAGGTTGCATTTCTCAGTGTGAACATGAATCTCCATCGGCAGCCTCTGTATGCCACAAAGCCCGTGACTCATTGAACTGCTTTGCACTGGCTGGGCTACTGCTGGGTTTGTGTAACCACGTTCTTTTAGGACTGGGTCCCCAAGTGCTCTGACAGACAGGCCCAGATCTGCACATGGTTAAGTTAGAAGAAGGCAGATCTAAGCACATCAGGGATGTTTAACCAAGTCTGACAACAGCCACTGAATTCAGGATTCACTTTCTGTCCTTGAAAGCCTGTCTGCCCCAAAAGGTCTTAGAATAATGTCTAATACAACCCACTGACGCGCCTGCCCTTGTGTTTCATATACACTATTATACTTTTTAATGTTTTGAAACCATTCTCATTCCCAGAAATGTGAATGAAGGCAGGTCATGCCCATCTATAAAGGCTGACTACAGATGCCCTTCTCATCTGTTTTCTTCAGCAAACTGTGCTGGACCCTCTAAGTCTTGTGCAGGTCACTACAGTAAGGAGATGTCCCCACACTTTGTATGATCTGTCTCCTTTGAATGAGAGGTTTGCCTGCAAGAGGGATGGATGGATTTGCAACAGTAGAACCACCAGATATAGGCAGTGATGTAACAGTTCTTCTAATGCCTTTCCTAATACTTCTACAGCAAGTAGTACTGAAATAGTTTATAACCATGAATTTATGTGACTGCAAGTCTCTACTGACACAGGTACATCACTTCAATAACTGTTTGGACACATGTCCCCATTTGTATGTTGATGATCTCTGCTGAAGTCACACACTGGAACAAATCAAATGTCATCTGGTCTTCCAGCCCTACCCCATCCAAGCTTTGCCTTTGGTGCCCTTTCTCATAATACTCCCATTTTCATTCCTCAGTGAGAAGTGATATTGGTTTTATCTGTGTGTGTAACTGTAGCTTGAAGGAGTCTATTCATGTCTCCGTAATCCAGACGTAACTCAGGGTGAAATAACATTTTTCTTACCTAGCTACCTGTGATTGGCAAAGAGGAAGAAGGCCATTAGACAAAAGAAGAGTCTGAACCTATGTCTTTTAGCTCTAGCTTAGTCTTTAGACCTTGTTATCTCCCATTTGGCAATTTCCCCATATTTGAGATATATCAATGAAGAGTTTTTAGATTTCTCTATTCATGGGAGATTCAAGTGGGAGACACGTGACAGATAAACATTTAAATGTTTGTGATCTAAAAAGAGTACCAGCTGCCATGGAGACAGCAGGCATAAAGCCTATGTGACTACTGTCTAATGCCCAACCTTTGCAAGTGCTGCCATCATGAAAGGGGTGGACAAGTAGGTGTAGCTGTTGTCCCCCCTCTCTGCTCACTAACTGGTGCAGAATAGAAATTCACACTTATTTCCAAACCAAGAAAGGCCAAAGCTATTTCTGGGTGCTTCTAGGAGCCTGTCAACACATATCACATGGAATGAGAGTTCAGATGGTGGGGGTTTTATTCTATACACTGCTACAGAGGAACACAGCGCCAGTGGGAATTCAAGCCTTGGTCGGTTTTACAAGGCTCTGAATGTATAAGACTGAATTTATAGAGTTTTCTTACTGCTGTTTTCTCAGCATTGTGGCTCCCTCTGTGAGAAGGAAGGCAAGCAAGCAACTGGAGCATTAGAAAGTATTGTATTTATTGGGTCCTGCAGTCATCAAGAAAGTAGGAGGCAGAAAAAAGTATCCTCTCAGGAGAGGTACAGATTAGACTTTGAGTCAGTCCTACAGCCAGTTGTTTAAAAAGCCCCCAAAGGGGCTTAACTATTTAAAAATGATTTAGCTGGTGAAACTGTACTGTATGAATTACTTGGTGGAATTAAGAAGACGAGAATGATGAGGAAGGAGTGAGGGGCTTTATCGACTCAGCACTAAATGTTCAGCTGAAAAAGGGAGGGCAGGCAATACAGCTCATAGATGCCTGTGATTTCCAAGCGATCCATGAATGTTTATTGGGACGTCATGTCTCTGACCCTGGAATGGGATGCAAGCCAATCTGTATAAAAAGATACTCTTATATTCCTGGCATAGTTTTGCGGTGAGCAGAATCTGCTGTATGTATATTTTATGTTTCAGGTTGCAGGGCCCTGTGTGGGAGTTTTATATAATGTCTTTCAATATTTATTTGGTTAAACTTTACAATTATGATCCTTAGAGAAAATGATTCTCAGATGCTGGATCCTGCCTGTATAATTTGAATGAGATTATGCACACACACAGACAATCTCTTACTCTTACACAACAGCCACTCTATCAATGTACGCTCCTCTAGCCCTCCACTTATCCCTCCTACATATCTCCAATAACATATTTATCCTCACAGCCACTATATAGGTAAACCAGTGACAATCTCCCTATGACAGATTGATACACAGATACATTGGCTGAGATGGAGTCAGTGCCTTCAGTTAAGTACCTCCCCGGGGTCCTTGTGGTTAGTAATGACAAACTGGTATGTCCAGAAGGTTTCTAAGACCACTGAAGACCTAAACTGCCTGTGGAAGGCAGAACCTTCCAGGAATCTTTACAGATTTCCTGCAGAATCAGTAAAGTACAGAAGATTCAGCAGCTGATGTCAACATATCTATGTCAGTCACAGTTAAAGTCACCTCTATAAGTGAATTTATTTTCCAGACTTTTTTGCATCTTTGTCTTCTCTGCAAGGATCCCTGTCCATGACTCTGATTTGTATCAGGGAACACAGGTATGCTGTTGCCTCATTTCATACAACTTTTCTAGAGAAGCTGAGAAGGTGAAAGGTATCTACAGTTTTTTTAAAAAATATTCAAAGTGCAAAATTAAGGGAGGAGAGGGATTGTGTTGGCTGATGAGATGGGGACTGCGAAAGCACAGCTACTGGTGGGACAATAATTAGCTAAATATCTACTCTGCTGTGCATTTCAGTGCAGTGGGAAGAGGAATTCTTCAACAGAAAGATATTTCGCTTCTTAAGCATTCCAGACTACAGAATCTGGAACAATTTACTGGTAGAATTGTGGTCAAATGGATCCAAGAGTCCTCTATCAGTATCGCAGAGACATCAAACATATTCTAAACATGATTCCAGCATCTTAGTCTGTTCCCTGATAGTTTCTGCACTTCAAAGTTGGTATAATCACAATGGTATTAATTGAGAAAACCCTCCAGTGTTGTGCTTCATCCCACTTTCTCTTCCACATGGAACTCCCTGATTTCTGAGCTCTTCACAAATTATTTAAATGAGGCTAAATTAATAAAAGTCTATTCTTCTACTTCTTTCTCCCATATATAAATATACCCAGAAGGTTAAAGGAGATTGCTGTCTCATTTCAGGTGCGTGAACAATAAAACTGGCTATGGGTTGTTCTGCTTCATGGTAGTGGAATCAGATCAGAAGAATGATGAGACAAATGTGTGCCACACAGGCCACCAAAACTCTAGTGGCTTGGAACAAGCCAGGGCAGGCAAGCATGTGGGTCTCGTCACACTAGTGAGAACAATAATGCCATTACCGTTCACTTGTAATCAATGCAGCCAAGGATCTGTCAGCACAGTAGTTCTCATTAAGCATAAGCATTTGCCAATGGTGAGTGGAACCTGGCATTTCCCAGACAGAAGTATGTGTGCAGACAGTGTGTTCTTCACACACACACTCTCAGCCTGAGGTTTCTGGGAAGCATCAACCCATACAGCTACTTGGCGCAGGCCCTTTAGATTGACACCTTCAGTTTGCAGATGGTTTACTGCATACTGAAGAATCTTCTTTAGAGTGTGGGTACAGCTGGTCCAGAGTCTCCAGGAAGCACAGAGCTGTGGGTACCAGAAATGGTTGGGATTTTCAGGTGTAATGGAAGTACAATAAGTTGGTTTCCTTTAAGCACTGCACAGCAGCTCTCCGCTCTTCCCGTTGGGTAAGGGAATACTAGACAAGTGTGAAAAATCCTTTCACCAAAAATTACTGCCAAATAGAAAACAAGCATATGTCCATGAAAAGAAAGGTGTAAAGTTACCTTAAAGCTGTTGCAGAGACACCAGGGACAGTGAAAGGAAAAGTTAGGCTCTAATCACCATTATGCTGTGTTATGTTTCCTCTTGCATTCCCACGTAGGTAGGAGGGAGAAGGAGAAATCAAATACCCTGAAGTTGAGTTTAGGTCATCAGGAGTCTTCAGGGTTAATGGGAACCGTTGTTGCTGAGATGCCAGGGAAAACTATTTCGGACCTATCAGCTCTGCCAAAAAGAGCAAAATCAATCAAACATTTGAGTTCCTGTGTAGGAAGTAAAAATAATTATTCTGTTATTTATTACTGTAAAAAAGTTTCATTTCAGCCAAAATGTCTGAAAAAAAAAAAAAAAAGCATTCAACTTTTATGCGTTTGTGGCTGTAGGAGGATTTTAGTTGGATGGTTTAAATGAGTCCCTGTGTGCATGTGTAAATGTCACAACATGCCAAATAAACAAGGGTCTGAGGAGTCTGAATACAGCTGCATTTGAACTTTGGGAAAATTCAGATTCATGGCCTGGTTGTATTTTGGCATAACAAACTGAGCCAAAGCCTTTACCCAAACACACCCAGGACTGTGAAAAGTTCAGCTCTGCATCCAGTCTCTGCTTCTGCGTCTATTGCTGCCCTAAATAAGCATGAAATGGGCTGCATAGGCTTTTTGTGTCTCACAGGCAGACCAATATCTTCTGCTTCATTTTGGAAGTACCTCTTGTTGCAGCTCCGTAATGAGCTGTCTATATAGTAGACGTCAAAAGCAAATTGAAAGAAGTTTATTTTCCATCCTGGACTGAGTACTTCCTGAGAAAAACAAACTCTTTGTGAACATTTAAATCTGCGTGGTGACCTGCGTTGCTCCACTGGTAATGCTTTGTATTGCTAAGAGAGAAACCAGGAGCTGATTCCCAGTTTCATCTTTTCCTTCCCACGCCACTGGAAGCCATACATTCTGCTGAGGCAGCAGGCTTGGACCTCCAGGGCACTGAGGGAGATCCTCCACTGGTGAAGTTGATCAGAAAGCCGTTAACTTTAATCGTCTGCTGAGCTGTTGTACACATCCCAATGCTTAGCAGTGTCCCCTCTGGCTGATGATGTCTCCTCAGTTATTCTTGGAAGGCTGTTACTGTAAGAGAATTGGTTTTGTAGGCAGAACACCTCCAGCTCTTGCCAATGGTAGGCTTTCACCTTTTACCAGAGTGGGCTAGAAAATAGTTATTTCCCCACTAGTTTGCTGAATGGTCATACAGTTTAATTTAAAAAAAAATAAAACACATTACAGTCATTAAATTCTGCAGAATGCTTAAATAAACATAGGTGACAACCCAATTCCCTGTTATTTCCATGGAGAGATCTAAGATAACATAAGTAGATCCTCTGGGCATCATCCATATTCTTTTAGATGATACTTTGCCACAAAAGCATTCAAAAAAAGACAGTTACTGTTTTCTCAGTTTTGGAAGACCGCTGGGAATTGGTCCAAGACTGGATCTTACTTGAAGATTTCTCCAAAGGGAAGTTCCACATAAGACAACTTCCCTAGGGGTGGAAGAGCTCTTGGCTCTTGCCTACTGCTCTTATGAGATGTATCTGGCGAGGCCACAGTGAGCTATAAATGACACCTTGCCACAGAATGCTTTATACGGCCCATTTTCACTATGATGCCTACCTCCAAGGCTCTGCAGTTGAAAGCATGTCCTTGAAAACCAAGGATACCTTGACAATCTGCTCCAGTTCTGCATGCACCGGTCTTTTGGTTATGTTATTGGTGACCCTTTACACTGTGTTTAATGACTTTATGGGAATCTGGGAAAACATCCAATCATTCATAGTTGAAATATTGCACTTTGGACTTGGTACCAACACAAGCAACCTTTTACTTTATAAAACTGACTGAGAACTGGTTCCCCACCCCTTTTACTCTTCCAAGAACTACAGCTACCACAATAAAGTAGCAGATGAATTTATGATCATTTACAGTGAGTGGAAACAAAACGTTTCTGGTATGCCATCCCTGGTGCTAGCTATTTTGCTTAAAGAATTGAGGCTCCTATGAAACGCTTCATGTACAATCACGTCAGTATCTACCAGGCCTTTCAAACTGCTTTGACCTGCCCAGAAAGTAACAAAAATCTCTTTGCAATTGCAAAATAACTCACATGCTAGCTCAGATCAAATCACCCAGAAAGGCAGTACTGCTGACTCTAGGTCCACAACGATTCTGTCTTGGTGATTTTTTTACTTCTTCACCATCAATATGTTTTATAAAAATCACTCTTCATGGTAAGGCTCACTTATACATCCAAATGAGCTCCTGACAAATGCAGAAGTAGCTTTAAAGTAACTTGAATAAAGATGAAGGCAAGCAGTCTTTAATATCAGAAAGAGCTGAGAGGGGGAGATCTTCCCAGGTTGAGTGATAGCTCTGCAATTTGAGTTAAGACAAACACGGGTCCCAGCCCATCACTCCAGAATATGGACTGTTTTTAAAAGAAGGAGATGTTATGTCTGTCAACCTGCCCAGAAATCCTTTAGCTGGCAAAAGGCATATGAAACTGAGATTGTCAAAAGCCAAAATGTAATATTTTGCAAAGGCTTCAGGGGTGTTGGGAGTGGGAAGGGGAAGAGAATTCCTAGAAAATGTATCTAGGAAAACAAACTGGCCTTTGACTCGGAACGAGAATTTAATCTGCTGTAGTCAAGCATAAACATGTGGATACCCAGGGCTGTGGCTGCCTGGACAGAGAGTAACCAAGCGGAGGAAGTGTTGCCCACTGTTGTCTTAATGTGTGTACAATGGGAATGAGCATATAATATGGATAAGCCTGAATTATGTGGGGGGTGCATACTCCCCTGCTGTATCTCCTGCGTTTTCTGTATTGATATTGCAATTCAGAGGCTTCCATCATAATGACTTAACGCTCCAGAAAAAAGTCTGGTTGATTTGATGTGTGAGTAGAGGAACTGGGAAGGGGCCATGACCATAGAGCCCATCCTTCAGAAGGCACACCAGCATGAACCTTCCTGGTCCCACAGTCCTGGGAAGGACTTCTTATTCCTCTCTAGGCTCATAAACTGGGGATGATGACTAACATGAGCGTTAAAGTCTTGCCTTTGCCCTCTCAGAAGAGAGAGGAGCAAACACTGCTGAAGTTTGCCCCTGTGAGATGTCCCCTCATCACTGCAAAACTTCATACAAAGAGATTCATGCTACTTGCAAAAGCACCACCAGTGCTGCCTAGAAGCAAGGAGTAGAGTTTACACACATTTGATAGCTGCCTATAAGGCATGTCATTCATTTTAGGAGTAATTGTAAAACAGGAAATTCAAGGGAGGTGCCTATGACAGTCTGTGGATCTAGAAATATAAAACACAGAGATCCCATAGATTATTTGAGGACTTTCTCTCCAATAGATATTTCCTTTAGATGTTTAGGGATAACACACCTTCTGTGCCCACACAGATCTCACAGCTGAGCACTGATCAAATGGGTCTTCTCTCAGCAGTGATTTCCACTGCTGCTGGTCTAAGCACCTCATCAGCAGTCAGTTTTCCCCTTTGCCAAGTGCGGGGTGAATATTTAACCAAAAATGAGGAAAATCAGGCAATGAGCAGTAAAGAGTAGTGAAGGTCTCAAAGGGATCAAGAACAGTGCTAGATCTGAAAGGTAATTTATGTTGACATAAACAGCATAATTCAGTTTCCCAAAATATTCTGTGATTCTAGGTGCAAGGAGTCAAGAGGAATGGGTTAAAACAGAAAGATCTTTTAGAGCTCCTTTAGTCTCAGATCTTCATAAATGTTTGTCTAAATACACTTAAACTGAAGCACCCAAGGTCCTAGCTAATAACTTTATGAAGATATTCCTGGAAAAGAAAGGCATAATCTATGATACTACATAGACTGCATATTTGCTTATATCTATCTAGAGAATTTAAAGACTGTGTGCTTTAGTATATACAGTAAGAAAAACCTGTAACAGACATAGTGATAATAAGGCAGGAATGATACCCTGAGTTTGCAGAGAGCCTGAAACAGTAGCTTCTGGAGCTACTCACCCTCAGGAGTGATTTTAATTTCCCCACTTAAAGTATATAAAGCAGCCCATTTTAAGTGCTACAAAAGCTGCTGTCCAAGCCTTTGCTGAATTTACATACTTGGGGGAGGGTGAAGTGCTTTCACCCTTTTTTGAAGGAGACTCAACTTTCAAAACTTTGAGAAAAACTTACTTCTTAAATCAGGCTGTCTTTCCAACAACAGTTATGAACTGACCATGCAGGTAGGGGTTCTTTTCCCTCTGTATCTATGCGTTTTTGAAGTCTGCTCTGCTAGTTCTGAGATCATTCTTTGAAAACTGTTGTCATTAGCTTCAGAGTTAAATAACCTGAAAGTGAAATGGAGTGGCCCAAACTGACTTATTTTATTTTCATTGTTTCACTAAATGACCCACAACGCTATGATTTGGTCTGACAAAATACATTTCTCTCCCTCCCTCTCCTAGTTTCTCCTTGTGACTACTGAGGGGAAAAAAAGCTGTTCTTCGTGCAGGTCTGACTGATGGGCTCACCTGCAAGTGACCTCATGTTTCTATGGCTGATTTGAAAGCAACACATATTTAATTCAGAAATACTCTTTGTTCGTGGTCCTTCTATAGTACACAAAGATAGTTTTTGCTAACAAATCTCTCTGTAAAAGCAGGCGACATCCTAAAAACTTGCTCTAACTGCTGTGTAGACACAGAGGAACATGCAGATTTTTCTTGGCAAAACTAACCCATGGCTCCAACATAGTAAAAACAAAAGTTGTAACAACGTATCAGAGAGCAGGAAAATCCAGAAAAAAACCCAACCTTACACTTCTTGACATGATTTTTTGCTTTAAAAAGCCTTATTCAGAAAGCATGCTACTAATTACACACTTGCATGTTATTCTTAATATAAACATGTTAAAAAAAAAAAAAATTGCGTCAACCAAAACAAACCCCCACATCCATTACTTAAAATTACCATCAGTCTTTAGTGGACTTTTGCATTGGCTTTGTCTTAGAGAAAGAAAACATTTTACTTGAGGGTCTATAGGGCAAATGAAGGTTTTTTACCCTCGTTGCCTCAGGAATGGAGCTCTCAAGTTGGTCAAGCTTTTGTTTTGGCAACCCAGGGCCATCGTAAAATTTCTCTCTTGAAAATCTCCCTCCTCCTCCAGCCGTGCCCTTCTCAGTGAATCCTGCAGGTGGACACAGTTCGCCTCTTTCTGGATAATTGTGTGTAAATACCAGGGGTCCTTTCAAAACTAGGGAACACTTTGTAACAATGTTGTCAGGAAAACAAAAAGAACCAAAACAGTTTTAAATAATTCAGTTGACAATACATTTTAGGTTCCCCTTGCTTTCTAAAGCATCTTCACAGGGCTTGCAGACACCAATGTCACGGTTTAGCCCCGGCGGCAACAAAAGCACCACGTGGCAGTCCCTTGGCTCCGCCCCCCAGCGGCGGGAGGGGGAGGATGAGAAAGAAAAGGCAGACTCGTGGGTTGAGATAAAAACTGTTTACCAGAGCAGCAGGTATTGCAGGGAAACAGTAACACAGATGAAGGAGACAAACATGAGTACAATACTGACCACTCCCCGCGCCGCACTGCCCCGTCCCGACCCGACCGCCACCGACGCCGCTGAGATGCACCCCGGCGCCGCCCGCCCATATATACGCCTACGCCGTGACGTCACCACGCCCACTCCTGGTTGTGGCCCCTCCCCCTCCCGGCTAGCTCCCTGCTGCCCCTGGGCCTGGCACACATGGGTGGAATAGCTGTGCCGGATAGAGACAGGGGAGAATCAACCCCGTCCCTGCTGGAAACCAGGACAACTACAAAGATCTAGGGGTGATCCACATTTATCTGAATAGGAGCTGCAAGCCCCTGGTATACCTTATGGCACTAGAACTGAATTCTATTGTGACCCACAAAGTATCATGGTCACGCTTTTTTTTTTAATTAAAAAAAAAAAAGGCTGTGTAAAGCCCTTTCTCTTGGTTAGAAGGTATCTGCTGGATTCCTTCCTGAGAAGATGGCAATTTCTCTTGTCTTTCTTTAGCTTTCAATCTTTAGTAGCACTGTCATGAGGAAAGGATAACAAAACTGCATTAAATATTTCTCCTTTTCTTTCCCTTTTCCAAAAGCAGCAGCATAAGCGGGTGCCAAAATGAGCGCTTTCATTAGCAGGTCGTTTATAACAAAAGAGCTTGTTAAACACAAACCTGGAACGAGGATAATTTGTTAAACTGCTCCTGTGGTCAGAAGCCTGGTCAGGCAGGACGTCCTGGTGTAGTTAATCACCTCTCAGCAGACACCTGCAATGTCTTTTGCAAAGGAGGTCTTCATGATACAAGATGCCAATGACAAGGATGTGGGAAAGAAAGACAGGTTTCAGGATCCCTAGAAAGAAGAGAGACTTTCTGAGAGACTGTAGGGCTGTTACAAATCACATAACACAACAGCTGCTCTTCAGTTACAGTTTCACTATTTTGTGACAGCAGCATAGGCCGTACTGTAGAACCAGCTCTTTGTTACCCCTGCTAGTGGCTTGTTCACATTATAAATTCTAGTTTCATCCAGCTTCTAGCCTGGCTACAAAAGGGGGAACAGAAGAGGGAGAGA
>VXBW01005154.1:227335-335953 GCA_013400375.1 Thinocorus orbignyianus | reverse complement strand
AAAAAGAGCAAAAACGGCTAAACCAGTATTTAAGTGCTAATACCAAAACTGCAGTCCAAAAACTCTACAGGCGCCTAAATCAGTAGGTCTCGAACTTGCCAGTCTTCCCTTAGATTTGGCAGTTTCTCATACACCTGAAGTTTTGCTACAGCCCAACACCAGTTCTCTCTTGACCTTTGGCCCCATCAATCTTGGATCCCCCTCTGCAAAGCTTCAGCAGAAGAGACACGTGCCCCACAGCAAAGCGGAGGGTCTTCTGAGGAACCTCTTGGGTGAGCAGATGACTTGCTGTTCTGGTGTTTTCTTTTAAAATAAAAGAGAGATTGCCCAGAGGAAATCTGCTGGAGAACAGAAATTAATGTCTCCCCTTATGAGGAGATCCTGACACCCATCTGTCCCATGCTGAGTTTTGGAGTGGAGTAGGAAATCAGATACTTCTTACTTACAGTAGTAGATTACTTTCTTACTTAGAAGGTAGACTTTGAGGTAGATTTGAGGAGAAAATGCCTGGGGGTTATTTTGTGATGGGAAGAAGGCATTTAAGAAGTGTTTGGGTGTATAAGGACTTCACTGACTCCAGCACATCTCAGGAAATCGAGAATCAGCCTTCAGATTTGGAAGGACTCTCCTCAATTGCATGGCAGGAGTCAGTTTGCTACTACACCTCACTCTACTTCTGGGCATTGACCTCTGCTCCTCAATGGGAGGAAAGACTGGCAAACAGAAGGTAGTTCAGAAGACTGTCAGAGTAAGGAGACAAGAGAGAAGAAGAAGACAGAAAAAAACAATGGAAATATTCTTCCTACCAGCAAGAAAGTGAGGATTTTGTCTTTCAAAATACCTGAAGAAACAGATACTACACTTGCTCCCCAGGACAACATTTGACCTATATAAATCAGAGAAGGCTTCTGATGTGTTCTTTCCGGTAAGGGAGACACTGCAGCTGCTCCAGCTTGTTATGGACCTTACTCCTGAAGCAGGATCAACTACTGTTTGAGGTAAAGCAACAAAAGTTACTTGCAGCTTCTCCCTAGGATGTTTTCCTACTATTTATCCTTTTTTTCAGAATAAAAAAGCTACTTAGAGAAATATTAATAACCGTTGTTTAAAGAAAAAGCTTTGAGCTGTTATATAAATGGCATAAGCCACTGCAGATTTCAAAATCACATTATTCACCTTATTTGAAGGAATAACACTCTTTCTCTGAAATGAAAATGGCAGGACCCAGCAGAAGAGGCTCAGAAGAGCCTGAATATAACATCAGCTTTGCTGTCTTCCTCCCTCTCAATTCTGAATTGAATTCAAATATATCCAGTATTTTCAATAGGGTTAAGTACGCATTTGCTAGGCCAGGTTGCGAGCAGACCTAACTTCTCATTCATGCCTCAAGGAGAAAAAGAAAGCATTGTATCCTGAAGCCTTCAAAGTGGAAAAGCACTTCAGACTTGGACTTTGCACAGCCACCTGCTTCTATTAGTTGTAAGGGGAAAAAAGGCAGGTTCGCATAATGTTTTTCACTGCAAACACTATCTGCCTAAATATGGCAAGTACTCTCTGCGCTCTCCGCACACACCTAAATGGGTTACTGGAGCTGAAAGCCTCTCACCAGTGATTGCCCTTAATGGCTCTTCTCTCTTACACAATTCACTGTGTAAGGGTGTGAAACCATCTGCTTTTATTCCTTGGAGAGCTGTTGAATTCATTGTCATGACAAAGATTCCTTGCCTGTATTATAACAAAAGAGGAGCAGAGGCAAAAAAGGAGAGGCTAAGATAGAAATGGACACACTCCCTGTGTTATTACAACTTTCCATCTCTCCTGGTAACTCCTATATCCTCAAGCCCACAACAATCAGGGTGGCACAAGGTATATTCCTTACTGCTACACCCTCAACACACTATCTAATGATCTCTGGAACATCCTCTTCCCTCATTAGTCTCAAGAAAAGACAGACTCAGGAAGCATGGGGAGGAGTCCAAATGAGTGGCAGTCCTGGAGTTCCTGGCTTCTTGAAAACTATTTGGATCATCATTAGAGCTAGGGTGAGAGCTGTTTCTGTACCTTGGATCACTAGAGCTTCCTAAGAACTCTCTAAGACAGACTGTATGGCAGGAATCTCCCAAAGTCACACGAGGTGTTCTTAACAGAGTAAAGCCAGGAGGTTATTCTTGTGTCCTCCATCCTGTGTTCAGTTTCACACAGAGAGCTCTAAATGAACTGCAAAGACTGATATTAGACCTAAGCATCCCTTTTTAGAGGAGACTAAACTCTCAAAGATACCCAAGTGCCAAGAACCTAAAGCCTCTGCAAAGTCACAAAAATGATGTCCACATGACTAGATGTTTAGAATGAACAGAACCTGAGTTCTCCAAAATGTCAGGCACTTATCCCACTCCCTCAGGCTCTGGTTGTGATGGAGAGCACTGTATTGGCTCTGACAGAATGCTCTGGCTAAAAATTGACCTGAAAATAACTGGAGCCAAAAAAATTCATAGAACTATAGAATAGTCAGAACTGGAAGGGATCTTAAAGATCATCTAGTTCCAAGCCCCCTGCCATGGGCAGGGACACCTCCCACTAGACCACATTTTTCAAAGCCCCATCCAGCCTGGCCTTGAACACTTTTAGGGATGGGGCATCCATACCTTCTCTGGGCAACCTGTTACAATGTCTCACCATCCTCACAGGAAAGAATTTCTTCCTCATATCCAATCTAAATCTATGCTCTTTCAGCTAGAAACTATTACCCCTCGTCATATCACTACACTCCCTTAACAAGTGCCTCCCAAACTTGCCTGTGGGACCCCTTTAGGTACTGGAAGGCCACTTTAAGGTCTCCCTGAAGCTTCCTTCTCTCCAGGCTGAACAATCCAAACTCTCCCAGCCTATCTTCATAGAAGTGCTCCAGTCCTATGATCATCTTCATGGCCCTTCATGACTTGCTCCAACAGGTCTGTATCCTTCTTATGCTGGGAGCCCCAGAGTTGGACGCAATACTCCAAGTGGGGTGTCACTAGAGTAGAGTAGGGGGCAGAGTCACCCCCCTCAACCTGCTGGCCACGGTCCCTTTGATGCAGCCCAGGAAGCAGTTGACTTTCTTGGCTGTGAGTGCACATTGCTGGCTCATGTTGAGCTTCTCATCAACCAGCACTCCCAAGTTCTTCTCAGGGCTGTTCTTAATCCATTCTCTGCCCAGCCTGTATTTGTGCTTGGGGTTGCCTCAATGATTTGTAGTTTCCATACCTGACTGAAAAACTCCCCAAAGAACTAGTCTATTAAAATGCACTCTTCGGTTTTTCTGTACATGTTACCGAGGGTTCAGATTTCTTTCTGCCTTCCAGTTTGCACTTTGTTGTTGTTACCGTTGTGTTTTAAAGGAGTCTGTTAGAGATGAGAAACAGTATGTCTCAGCACATAGTGCCTGGCTCCAAAGTGCATGGGGGTGCCAGGCCTGGGAACGTCATTAGCAGAGTTGTTTAGAGAAAAGGGTTAGTTAACCACAAAACTGCTCTGCTGATAATTTGTTTAACTGCTCCCGTGGTCAGAAGTGTGGTCAGGCTCACAGCATCCAGGAGCTGTTAATCACCTGTCAGCGGGCTCTTGCAGCGTCTTCTGCAATTGCAGCCCTTGTCGTCTGAGGCCCTGTCAGCAAGGGAAATGAAAAGAGCAATATTCATAAAGCTTGAGAGAGAGAGAGAGCAGAGCTGTGGCTGAATCTCATCTGTGGTGTATCTCATCTGGGAGTGGATTTAATTTGCTAACGGAAACCCCAATTCTTATGGCAGTAAGGAATCGTGCAATTAGCATTATTTTGCAGCTGAATTTTTAATGAATCCATACAGCCTGTCTTTCTTTTTCTGTTACTCCACCCCATTCCTTACAACTTCTGAAACCATGGGCCAGTTTCAACAAAACTGGACACATGGGAGAAGTCTTGCGCACATTAAGTTCCTACATCTCACTAAAACAGGGTAGAATGGGATAGAAAAAACAGGATAGCAGTGAAGAGCACTTAATGCCTCTTCTGGGAGAATACTTTCAATACGATCTCAGCTCTTACATACCTAAGACAACGTCTATCTTCTGAGAGGAGTCCCAAGTGCCCCCATTGCAAAAAAAAAGAAGTCTGCATCTTATTAGAGACAACAGAGAACCTAATGTCAGGACCCGGAGTCCCAAGCTGCTGATTCGTTAGGACTGCTGTGGTTTTGCATTGAAGTAGGGCTTGGAGCTGAACCCAGATCTGCCACATGAGTCTCTGCACTGAAAAGCAGCCTCTGCTCCATAGAGTTACAATCTGAAAGGAAATGTGGGCCAGAGCAGATCACACCAGCAACTGAGGAGAAGTGGAAATGGCTGAGGACATTGCTGAGAGATATGTTACTTTCATTTAGCAGCCCTAGTGATTCAGGGCAGGAAAGAAGATGCTGTGTTTGACAAGTCTGTCACCATGAAAGTTCACTCTGGAATGATACAGCATAGAAGCTCTTAAAAACATTATGATAGCATCATCTGATCACTTCATCTTCTCAATAGCTGGCAATTGATGGTTTGTGCTGCGGCCCTCAACATAAGAAGGACAGGAACCTGTTGGAGCAAGTCCAGAGGAGGGCCTGGAGAAGAGAAGGCTCCAGGGAGACCTTATAAGTACTTAAAGGAGGCCTAAAAGAAAGATGGGGAGGTACGCTTTATCAGGGAGTGGAGTGATAGGGTGAGGGTTAACAATTTCTAACTGAAAGAGGGTAGATTTAGATTAGATATCAGGAAGAAATTCTTTACTGTGAGGGTGGTGAGGCACTGGAACAGGCTGCCCAGAGAAGGTGTGGATGCCCCTTCCCTGGGAGTGTTCAAAGCCAGGCTGGATGGGGCTTTGACATGGTCTATTGGGAGGTGTCCCTGCCCATGGCAGGGGGTTGGAACTGGATGACCTTTAAGGTCCCTTCCAACCCAAACTATTCTCTGATTCTATGATTGATCCCATACCTAGGCACAACTTCAGTCCCTGTCTCTCTCCAAATATCTGCCTTGCCAGTTAAACGTGTTTGTATCCTGGAGTACAAGGAGGCATACTGAGCATCATCCTTCTTCTCCCCACTCCTTCTTGTAAAACCAGACACAATCTTCTCCAGCAAACTCCTTCCACTTCAAACTCAATACCTTACCTCCGAGCAAGGCCTCCTTGTCTGACTGTACTGCCTTGTAGACCTCACTGCACTCCTTGCCCGAGTCCCCCTTCCACAAGCGTCTGCATGCCAGATGCCACCAAGACTTGCTCTCAAAACCCTTCATCCTGCCAACACCCACACAGAGAGGTCTTCTCTTCCTCCTCTGTCACTGAGCCCTGTGGCTATCTTGCTCTAACTAGTGACTTTTGCTCTTCCTTGTGAAGCAGCAGCAATGACACATTTTGTTCTTCTCATTTTCTTCCAGGTTGTTGTTCCATTTCACAGGAGGGATGGAAAGGGAGAGGCAGCCAAATTTTTGGTCCATCCCCATATGTGCTGCTCCGTGGACCCTGAGCTGGACAGCTTAGGGTGTTATGGAGGCAGAAATTGGAAAATGAAAGACATAGAGGCTAGAAATAATTCCCCTGTGTTACTCTGATGCCTAATTTGTGTTCTCCACTGTGTAATGCCCCTTTCATCAGGCATCACTCACCCAGGGTCACTAGTTTCATTGCCTTGAGGGGCTGGAGGATTCCTGCATTGTCCTCAGACAGATGTTCTGAAGACCATAGCACCCTTTACTAATGCCCAACCAGTTCTTCTCAATGAGTCATTTGAAACTTTGCTGGGTCCTGCTCTCTCCCCCCTCCACTGGAAAACTTCTCAGGGCCATGCCTGCAAATCAGAGAGGGGAAAAATCAGTGCCGGCCATGAGAATTAAGAGCAGAGAGAGGAACTGCAGATTCAAGTCTGTATTAGAGGTATGTTTTACCCTTTCCCTGAGGAAAAAGAGGAAAACATGAAAGCTCAAAGTAAGTGTGTATTTCCAGGAAAAATGCTGTGTGATTAGGTGATAAGTTTTGATCACTTGCGGTGGGTATTTCATCACACAGGAAATTACTGTTAAGGGTCACTGTGCACTAATTAAGCTTTATTTGCTCCCCATCACCTCATCACACCCTGCAATGTTTGCACTGCCTCAACTCCATCTCTGCAAGTCAAGCCCTGGGCACACACACACATAGAGAACGGCTGAAGTGATGCTTTGCCTCCCATGCGGAGTGCTGCTCCCCGGCCACGCTGCGCAGGGACCTGCAGGCTCTGCTCCTCACCCTGATGGCCACGACTTGTGGACATAAGAGCACCACGATTTGTGAACATAAAAACACAACTACTTTTGGACATCAAAGCACTACCACTCATGGACATAAGAGCACCACCTCGTGTCTGTCCTAGAAAGAAATGCCCGGCTCTGCTGCTTTCCACTGCAGCCTTTTGGGGCTGTGTTTTGCCAGATGATGGATGCACGTATTTGAGAGCAAGCATAGCCTTGTAAGGAGGAAATCCACGGCTCTCCCCTCGTGATAAGCACTGCTCTTCCTTCACACAGAGCAGATGAGGGCTGTTTATTTAACCACTGTTTTACATAGCACAATAAAACTCTGTGTGTGAAGGCACAGGGGGACGTTTCAGGTTAACAGCTTCGCTCTCCTTGACAGGAATCAGCTGGTAAAGTTTGCAGCAGTGATTCTGGCAATTACCTTGATCTCCGATTAAGGTGAACTCATGACAGCCAGTGCTAGCTGCAATTTCCAAAGCAGCTCCTCTGGCTGCTTTACTGTGTGAGCTTGCTGCAGACAAAAAAGTGGGCCACATGTTGAGGAGTCACTGTAATGCCCCAGTGAGCCCACAGGAATCCGTATATTGATTTTGATGGGCTTTGGACTGGGCTGTTATGCTTCAGCAGCCTGCTAATGCAGAACAGTGATTTCAGCAGGGCTGCGCTCAGGGACATGAGGCTGTGTTAGTGAAGAGATCAAATCAAAGTGCCAAGGAATAGATGGATGGAGAGTGACTACGGGGGTAATTAGATACATCAGCGATGTGGGATTCAGAGCAAGCACTCCATGTGCACTGGAGACCCTCCCCGATCCTCTGCATGTCCCATTCAGAAGAGATGACCTCTGGGGAAATCCTGTTTGGTTTCCACCTGGATGCAGGTGTATCCTGGCTCTGTGCAAGCCTCTGAGTGAATATTTCTCCAGGCCAGACATAAGCTAGACAACATCTACAGCTTACACTGCTCTGGAAGCTTCTGGACTTAATTTTCAGCACATCCAGTAAGCAGAGTCATGGGAACCAGATCCAGTCATGCTCTGCAGGATTCCAAGGCCATCAGGGACTTACAAGCCTCTCGGTTGACCTCCTGCAAATCTGAGTCCATAAACCACATCCAGAGTTTCCTGCTGGTGGGCCAAGAAGACAAGGAGAATGAGGCTAGGTCTTCAGAGCACGGCTGGCTGGCTTTCTCCTAGACTTCCCACCAGTTACAACCATAGGACCTCACAAGCTTCAGACGTTTTGCACCATGGTGTGCACATAATATCATTTGGCCGTGCCTTTCCATGCTGTACCTTGGTTAAACCTCAATATTTCTACCTACTCATTACGCAGTTTATCTTAAATAAAAAGGACTCTTGCCAACATGTAAAAGACACATGTAATGCTGATCTGTCAAACCTGGTCCCTGGCATACCTTTCTGAGATTGTAGACCAGGGCTTATGCCTACAAGCATTATTTCTGTTGCCTTTTTGCCAGGGGACTCATGTCTATCTTAGTGAGTTTATTTGTGGGAAGCAAAAAAACAGTCAATAAACATGAAATGCAACAAAAGAAAATGCCAAACTAACTGACAGGCTTTCTTCATACCACTTCCTTTTGTGGAAAAAAGAGCATCTGTCCACTCAAGTTAGAGTAAAATATTGAGAAGCTGTTTCCTAATGAATTGGCAAATAAAGATGCCAAAGAGGAGAGAGCTGAAATCTGGAGAGGATATTAGCTTCCCCCCTCCAGTTCAAATTTAGTCTTCATTATTATTATTATTATTGTTTCTTCTTTTATTGTTTCTTCTTTCCATTTCATTTGGCAATGGACTTTTACAAGAAGTAACCTTTTTAATGTTCTCCCTTCTATGAACTCAGAGTGAACACAGCCAAAATTAACTTCTCCCTGGGAGATGAAGATAGAGGAAAAGGAAACTAATCTTCATTTCCTACCTCTGTCCCCCTGACATTTTATCCTTTATTTTCAAGACCCTCACATCATCTGTATATAAGAAAGGGAAAGAAAATAATATATCAAATTGAAATCCACTATCTGGAAATATTTATCCACTTTACAGTGGCATTGCTATAAGTAGTTTGATTTTTCATCTAATCCAGATTGCATCGCTGTAGGAAAAGGAACCTCTTTAGCCCACCACTGAATTCTGTGAAACAACAGGGTTTTGGAGGGTTCATAGTATTTCCTCTCCAGTTTGGCAATACAAAGGAAAAAAGGAGTTGTTTCTGAGAAGGGGCCAAAGAGGGGAGGGAGAGCTTTGCTGTTCAAAGCAAAGTATTGATTGAAAATAATGGAATAAATTGACAATTTTTAGACAAACACTTTAGAAGGTGCCTGCCTCTAGAAAACAAAGCGAATACTTAAATAGCATTTAGTTAAAAAACTAGTAAGTATCTCTTTTGTACTTAGGCACCCTGAAGTGAGCGGTAGGCAATTTTGTAGATTCTGCTGGGAAATATTCTGACTTCCTAAGTGTAACACTCCTGGTTTTATAATGCAACTTCTCCTACAGGTTATCTTTAAAATGCAGAAAATATAATTCTGTCATATTTTTGTTTATGCTGCAGCGAGATATAAAGGTTGTAAAGCTGACTTGATCACAGACCTTGTCTAAAGCACATGTGCACTTCCATGGCACTGTTTATCTTTAGTGTTTGGCCAGATGAGATAATGTGGTGGTGTGTCAAACACGTGACGTGTTATCTGGATACCATGAACACTTTTGTTGCAGGGACATGTTGACACAACGCTTTCAAGTAGATGAAGACAACATGATGGCTCCACTTATGCTGAGGAACATTATGAGTGTTCTTATGTTAATCCCACACACACACACTTAATACTATCGGCTTGAGCTTGCAAGATGGAACTGCTTCGGTGAATTCAGCAATAGAAATGTCAAAAACCAAAAAAAAACCCTTATTTCGGATACGAGGAAAATTTCGCTGTTGTAGAATTAGAGACAAAGAGGTAGACAGTTCTTTTAGATAAAAAAAAAAGAAAAAAGTGTATCTGAATGGGAACTTCCTATCAGGTTGTTTTTTAAAAATATTCTTTTACTTTGTTAAGAATTTGTGATTGACAGGCTTGAGAACGTTTGGAGTGAGAAAAATTAAGAAATAACATTCTAACATTCTTAAATTCCACCTTGACCGCTAGCACAAATCCCAGCTGGGGCCTCACTAAACATCACATGCCAAATTTTGCCATGCCTGTGTACCTGATGCACAGATCTGTAAAACTACAGTATTTCAAGTCTGCATCCTTTTTTGGGGGACTCTAAAGTCCACTCTATGCATCCTACTGACATCCCTTGACACGTAAGGAAGTCATAAAGGACAGAATTTAGCTGGAAAGCTGCATTTGTGGGAGTGTAGGGAGAAATTTAATCTCAAAAGAAATAGCTCTTCAAGGGCATGCCTACCATGTGACATGGAAGGCATTAGAGAAGGGCAGGAGTTGGCAGGGATTCGAACTGAAAGTCCACTGAGCCCTGTGTGAAGGTATCAGATTAGACCCAGAAGTACAACAGCCACATTCGTGCGATGTCAGACACAATGGCAAACCTCACAGCTCCAAAGGCAGGACTGGAGCAAGCTCATTTCTGGAGGTAGCTCTACAGAAACCAAGCTGGGTCTAGCTGCCTCCCAGTCTCCCTCCTGCAGAACCAATTTCAGGGGAGGTGAGGTCTGCATGACAAATTCAATTAGAGATGAGCCTGAGGGGGAAAGAGGTTGTCAAAACAGACGATTAAAATGAATGCAGTTTAAAGCCAAGGGGAGTAACAGCATTAAGTCATGCCCACAAGCAAGGAAAAATAACGTGCTAGGAGCTACAAGGTAAAGTGGACTCATTTGTTTTTTTCATTGTGTTCCTTCAGTTTCTTGTTTTCCTCCCCTCCCACTCTCTACAATGCTACTGCTTGGCTACACATTAAACACTGTGACGGTCACACAAAATCATCTAACATTTCCATGGCAGTGAAACACTAAGGCATAAACAGTTTATTTCTCGTGAAATTTGTAAGGAAAACAAACATTTTATAAGGCTCCAGTTCCCTCTGCCTTTTCCTCCCCTGTAGCCCCCAAAGTTATTGCCTATGTAAAAGACAAGAGAGAAAATAGACCTTAAGTAAACAGAGTCATGAGTGTTATTTACTATCCGCTGGTTATATGCCAAGGATATATCAACCAAGCAGACATTAGGAAAATATTTATCCAAGCATTAATATATTCTTTACACATGACACATTGCACATCATTATTTAGCTGGGCTGATAACACAGAAGCTTTACTAACAGCATATTTCTTCCTGTGCTTAGAAGTCTTTAAAGCATTTTTAAGCCTAGCAGTAAATCACAGCCTGGTTTGCAGATATATTCTGTATACACATGCATATTCCGCTTCAGTCCTTCTAATCATAGGGCTGATCATCCATGTCTTTTCTTCCTTGGTACTTGAACGTCACTCTTGTGATTGAAAAAGGGAAAGTGAAATAATCAATGCCTGCCACATACTAAGTTCCTAAGGAAATTCCCTACAGCATCCATCTCCACTGCTTAATGAGGGGACTGATCAGGCGAAGCAGATCAGATAATACAAGAACCAAGACAGATCTGAAAAGACTCATGAACAAATCAAGAAAGCCTTTAAGTACTCTACTGTTCCAGGGCTGCAAAGTGGTGGGTCTATCTTGGTGATCTGTCAATATGTCTGTCCCCAGGATAAATCCCAAGAATTCTTATTCTCGGTCTTACTGTTTTTCTGAGTTCAGCAGATTAAGACTTTTGGATAGTTCCCATCTGTCCTAGATGAGGAGATGAAACTCTGGTTGTTCAGACTGTTCCTGTGTAATAAATGCCAATTCCTAGCTACAGGAATTAAAGTGAACCTGATCATATTGATCAGAAAAGGCACTAAAGGGCACAGAATTAGGGGCATGAATTTAACTGTTTCATTAGCTAAAAGTTGTGGGACCCACTGACCGGAGGACACCATGGACTGAGCTCTGAAAGGGAGGAATAAGAGGGACGAGGCATGGATGCAAGTGGATTAGAGGGTGGTCCCTTAAGTTTCCTTGCATCAGACCTCGCACCAACCCCACCAGGATTTTGAGCCCTTCATAGTGTTTTTTTCAGCAACGAACCCAAGGGAAAGACAAAGGTGTGGACACCAGGTGTTCAGTAACTCAGCACTGATCTGAAATACTTCTTCATACTTCTCGATGATGCCATGTAGCAAACCCTTGCTCAAATATTAGCAAAACATTAGAAGACTCCAGATCTTACTGTGCCTGTTTTATATGGAAATCTGGAGCCTGGAGAACTTTAATGACACGGCCAGAGTCTGTGACACTCTCAGGAATAGAAATGGAGTCCTGACTCCTCTTGTCCTGTCTGAACTCCCAGGCCCTCATCAAAGAGCCTGGACAGTCTTTGCAGCTACAGATTTGTGCAGCAATCCACAGGGACTCGTAAAGGCTAAAGCTGCCTTTAAAAATGACTTCTTAGGCATGCAAAATCATAAAGTTAAAACTTTCCAAGATAAGTTGTAACTTACAGCTCCAGCACATGCCTGCCTACTAATCCATCTTCTCAGTGAAGAACGTCACAAGGAATTGCAATCATTCTCTTTGTAACAGCAAGATCCACAGGCCACTCAGCCCAGTGGCATCCCACTTTCACTTCGTTAGGAATTCGTCATGCTCTCTAACAAAGAGTTGACTTAATAATGTCCTAATAATTTATCATGTAAAGTAGAGAAATAAAGAAGGGAATTGTTAACATAGTGAGATTTCCCTCTTCCACTTAAAGGTTCGAAACCTGGGTCCTGTGACCTCTTTGTGGCATTGGCTGGTGACACGTGTAATCGCTTGCACCTAGGACCTGATTTTCCAGCTCTTGAATCAACCCCCCCAAAATCTCTAAGACTACCGAAGTAAGTGAATTGTTCCAATTAGCCTTGTGACTGCTGGTTTCCAGTTTACCAATTATAGCACACTACGGTCATACATTTGACAGCAACAGAAGGGGAAAGTAAACCTCTGCACATTATTTCCCAGTAAGAAACTCTAGCAGAGATAAGAACATTTCAGAAATAACGGATAAGCTACATCCTGCTGGTGTTTGTTTTTATTTATATTAATGGATTAGCTGAGCTGAGTCAAGGATTCTGGGTGAGGAATGTCTCCAAGACGAATGGGAAGGCAGCACTCGTGTGAGTGATGCTCCACTGGCAGAGCAGATTGAACGTTGCCCATTGATTTAATGGCAAGAGTAAGGCTTGCTTCAGGAAGTGAGAATTCATCTCATAAATTCATAAATTTAAGCCCAGATGGGATTATTATCCTCAGACTGTCTCCTGTGTGACAAAAGTTTTCAGCAGCACCTGCCTCAAGCCCATAACTTCTGGTTGAATAGTAACACCCTTCTCAGGACTGTAAGCAGTCTGGATTGAGATATTCCAAATGCCAAAACCTGCACTTTCTCCCAGAAAATGTCTTCAATTTCAATGCAACATTAATAGTCTAGCAAGATTTGTAACTAGCGGTTGAAATACAGGTGACAATAACAACATTCCAGCATGGAATTTGTTTGTTTAGAAAGTCTCCTATCATGTTTTGCTAGTATCTTTCCCATGCTTAAGCTGATACCAGTTAATTCAGTTTCCTTCATTCCTCTGGGATATACATCTCCAGCCTAACTGGTGGAAAATTGGTTGTTGATGCTCAGGAAATAACCGATTTTCCATCTATTATGATGTGGCCTTACTGAAAGTATACGCTGCTGATATACAAGCCACTGATTACAGTTTTTAGTTAACAAATGGGTTTTGTTGATTGCCCCAGGCAATGCCTAACAAAGTTGTGCTTAACGGCTAAGAAGACCAATTTCTTTGGGGATATTGCTTAAATGGAGCACAGATCTAGCGTACACAACAGTTGCTATTCATCAGGCGCTGGGAAAAAAAGGAAAAAGCTTGGCAGCAAGCCAGAAATGTAAAGCAGCCCTATAAGTTGGCAGAGTAGTTTATAATTACTGCCATTAAAATATACACACACGCATATATATATATATAAAAAATAAATATATATATGCATACACACACACACACACGTGAGATTTGCTGAGATATAAAATGCCGATGCTAACTTCAGGGCAATATTTCTCTGATGATTTCATTTCATGATTAAGTATTTCGGAAGGAAGATACAAGATATTAATTAAAGCAGAGGATAAATACCTTCTTAATTAGCTGATGAAATACAATTTGCATGGAAGTGAATTCTTTTTAATAACTGCTGAATGTGCCTGGGGCAATATTTCAGCACATCCCCAGTTTTTCCCTTCTGTCATCCTCAGGGAATTCTAAATAAATGTTTAGAAACTATTTCTGATCTCGCTCCCTGTTTTTCTCGATCCATTTCACTTTGGTGGAAATCAGAAAGAGAAATCAGAACGGGAAATCAGCCCAGCTGATTTTGCTGCTTCTTCTTTCTCGTCTTCCAACACAGCAGAGTGAAGAGGACCACTCAGACCAATGAAAGGATGAGATCTCCTGAGCAGGGAACAAGAGGGATGCCAGCGAAGGGTTGTGGCTACAGTCACACATGACAAATGTGAATCCTCTTCTGGGGCTGCTTCCTCTCCCTCTTAGTTTTCCGAGGAGTTAGTTTGGCTGATGTCACTGCTGCTTTATGTATGGGAAATGGATGTAGAGATGTATTAAGATCCATGTTTCTCCCAAGCTTGAGACATTCAAGTGGCCTGTGATTTGATTTTTCAGCTGATAGTGCATCCCAGTTCATTGCATATGCTCTCACTACCTTTACCACAGATAAAACTGTGAAAGCTCAGGACTTCCATAAAACCAAGCTTTGCAAAGCCAGGACCCATCCAAATAATTCCTTATGAGAAACTGATTTAAAGATTTGCCCTGAGCCAAATCACAACATGGTAGCATGTTCTGCCTCCTCCAGGACTGCAGGCCAAGGTTCTGGTTGCAATTTCCTTGCTCCCTTCTCACATTTGCACCTCCAGTCTTACAAGATCTCTGTATCAGCATGGCCAAAACAGGCATCTCTAAGACTGTAGAGAAGATAATTGATGCATGCTTTGCAGGTGGCATCTACTGGTTCCCTGGAGCCTCCTAGGGAGTACTGGATGTGGTTCAGGTTGCCATACTATGGAAAACCCACTCTGAATCTCTGACCTCGTGAACATTTTTGGAGTTTGCTTTCTCTTTCACTACTTTGTCCTTCTAATGGAAGTGGTGCCTGACACCCTCTAGGGAATAAAACTGTTACTTTTGCAGTGGTTTTTGACCTTCCCAGTTATGATTTTGTTGGTAGCAGAGCCAGATGTGTCCAGGAGATAACTTATTTCAAGCTGCAGAGTAAGACTTTCCTGTGTATTAAGAAGAGGACTAGAGCTGGGGGTTGGGAGGATCATGCATATAATCATCTGAGACAGTAAAGACTGTCATAAAAAGGCTGAATCAACATTTTCAGGGGCACTTGGTTTCATTATTTATCAGCTAACAAAAGAAATACAGAGACTGCATTATCTGGATGATATGGGCTTCAGCCATCTGAACAAAGGCCAGATCAGCCAGCTCCACAAGTTGTCATCTCAGCAGGGCACATTAATAAAGGCAGTTTGCCCCTGGTCCCATAGTCTCTGCTGACAGCTGAGGAATGGGAAAAGTCAGGTATTACAGGCCATGTTCTAACCTTGTACAGGAGTGAGGCATTGTAAACGGTCTCTTCTTGTTGTTCTTTCCAGAGTTCTCCATTTTCCTCATTATGTTCCCCCTGACAGAAAATAAAGACAGAAGAGGAATTGGAAATGTCAAATTAGCTATTTCTTTCACCATGCTGTAACTGGAAGGGGGAAGCTTTAGGGAGAGGGAGGAGATGGCAGAGGTATTCACAGACCATAATGTTCCAGCTCCATACAACGGCCCCAAGATTATGCTTTTCACATTTTTGAGATGAATATTTGTGGGTTTTATGAAGGTAGAATAATGTATTTTTCCCCTCTATCCACACGATGGGAATTTTTTCTTGCTTTCTTTTAGTGGAATAAGGGCAATGTTGGCACCCAACTTGTTTGACACCAACCCAAAGTTCAACTACATTAGAAAAATATGAAAACAGAATTTTGTAAGGACAAGGTCTGGCCCACCCTAATAATACATCTGTGCTCATCTCCCTGACAGTACCAACCACAGGGCAGTTGAAGGAGTGCCTTCCTCAAGCAATACTGAAGGCACAAAACCAACTTCAGCCTCACCATTCAGACCAAGATAGAATTCACAGCTGCCTCCTCATTTTAAAACTTTCCCCACTGCAGGCATCAGATCCTCAAGGCCAATTTTTCCCTGCAGGCTCTACCCAGGCACTGATATGCTGCCAGTGCTGCAGAAAGCACAGTCTGTCTCACTAAGCAAACCTCTTCTACAGCCCAAGTTACACAGGTCAGCCTCTCACTGGGTTACTAAACCTGTTCTGGTTGCCTGTTCTGCTTTATTGCATCGACAATTTCCTTTCAAAAGTCCAGCATTTTCCCTTGGCTTCTGATTTAATTTTCCAAAGCATTTCCACTATGCTATCAGGAGAAACTTCATACTGAACCCTCTCATCTTCCTTCTCTGGTGCTGCATTCCTACTTGTCGGGGATGGACAGGTGCCTTTGGACACATTACAGACCCACAAAAAGCAGGAAATCTTCTGTCCAGCTGAGGATGAAAATTGTTCCCTGCCCTGGCATTTGACCCCAACTCCAGAGTAACATTTTATTTTGGGAGGGGGACCCTTATACTAAGTTTGTAATGAATTTCACCCAAAGCAGGATCTTAGACTGATGTCACATGTAGATAACAACACAGTGCTTCTCAGGAAACATCTAATATAGAGTGTAGCGGGGGGAAATATCACTTTTTCATGTAATTTGTTTTTAAAGTGAGGGGGAAGTGAAGGGGGAGAAGGCAACGAGTCCTATTCAGAACTAGAGAGTTCAACAAATGATTTCTACAAAGAAAAATGCTATTCTTTTTATGCCAGCACCTTTTAGTCGTAGGACTTAAAAGAGTTTGGGGTTCTTTGTTAACCACTTGGAGTGATGCCCAACAGTTGTTTTCATTTATCCTCGACATTTTCAACTGCTCCCATTGAAGTGAGATAAAGTAGCAGAAAGAAAAATAAATGGGCTTTCTTTCTCCCCTCTTTCCCTAGCCACTCGGGTCACTGTTCTGTCTTGTTTTCTGGAGATCTGAATGGGTGCCATACAAGCCGGCTGAGCAGAGGTGGAGGGGGAGGCAGGAAGGACAGCCTGCAGTTGCGGTGAGGTGCTCACAGATCTCGGATGCACCTCCTAGCTCTGCTACAGCCTTCCTGCCCGCCTTTGCCAAGTCACTTCACCTCTCCATGCCTCAGTTCCTCATCTGAGAAAGAAGATACGGCTCCTTTTTTCTCATCTTGTACCAGCTTTGTGTCTACACACCAGAAGTTTTTTTCAGGCCGTGGTAATTTCTTACTACCTGTTCCTTGCACTGCCTAAAACAAAGGGGCTTCAGTCTGTGCAAACACTTAGTTAGCAGAAAAATTTAGCTAATAACAAGAGTACTTGTCCAGATCTGCATGTCCTCTGGGTTTGCTTTAGCTTCCTCATGGCCAGAGCTGTTGGAACAGTTTTAATCACTCTGTGAATATACTTGACAGATTTGAATCAAACCCAAACCCAAATTGAAAACTGATTTGAATTGTTATTTCTTTTCAAACCTAAACTCTTACTTTGAAGACCATGTAGGACTCAAAAAAACCCCACCAACAGAGCAAAACTTTCTCTGTAGCTGCACCAGAATTCAACCAAAAGAATGACTGGTTTGAGTCCATAACAGATTTACTTCCCTGGTGATTTCAGTCCCCAGTTATGTCAGCTGAAGTTATTAGGAAATCCACCATTATTTTTGTAAAAATTAATAATTCCTGAAAGCTTTAAAGACTTTGGCACAAATATTTACTTGGTAGAAACTTGTTATGAAATTTCATGGCCACTTGTAGCCAGTCTTCCATTTAGAAAACTTTGGTCAACTAATTAAGGAGAAAACTCAACTAATAAACAACCAAAACACAAGCTGTAGGAGGGAAGCCCTTCCCTCAAACCACCAAAAGAGATAAAAACAACAAAGATAAGCATGACAGAAATGGTGTTTGGATCTGATTTTCCAGTTCAGTTCTGGCTGTTCATGTGTCTAAGTTACTGTGCTTGGACTTGAGTTCCTCTCAGTTTTAGTTAAAAAAAATAAAATAAAATAAAGGTAAAGAGAAACTTGGGATGTTGTGTTCCAGACAGCAAGGTGAGTAGCAACAATAAAACCCAGACATGGAGCCAAAACAGTCCTGAGAAAGAGCCATCCTAATGTCTTGCCATATCTCAAGAGATACAAGTTTGTGGCTTGCTCTGGATTGCTAAGAAAAGCTGTCCCCTGTTAACAGAGGTGTGATGGATATCAACTCATTCCTGGTGGCGAGCCAGAGGCAGCCCAGTACAAATGCTGGTCATGTCTTGTTTATGACGGGTCAGGGAGGCTGGCGCACCTTAGTCATGCCAGCTAGAACCAGTTGGAATTTCTTCCCTCAGTTCAGTTATATTTTTTGACCAAGTCTCATGATCCAGCACAAAGTACACATTATGTTCTGTCTTCTGGTTTTCTTAGCTTGACTTTGAACTGAAAAGTCCTGCAGAAAGCGAAGAATCTGAACATTTTACTTTGATTTTCATGAGGTGTTGGTGTTACTTACCAGTCAGTCTTGTGTATTTAGGTACAGTTTCTTTATGGACTTTGATCTCTGCAACTGCAGACAGCCACTGTCAGAAGCCAAAATCATTACAGATTATCTCACATACGAGACAGGCGTGCACACGCGACTGTGCTCTTCTTGGAAACATCCTGCCTGCTGCTGTTTTCATAATCATAACATCGAGGCTGCGTTGAGTGAACAGCACAGCCTTGGTTTTGACTGGACAAAGAGAGAAAAGAAGAGAGAAGAAACAGGCCTGGGAAAAGCCCAGGTATGCCAAATGCCTGCAATTACCTGCCTCTGCCCTTCCTTTCGCCATCTGTGAGCAAATAGTGATGAGTGACTGCAACGACTGGAGTTATTAATCTACAGTTCAGATGAATTAATTCCATTTTAGCTGGAAAAAAATGTTCCCAGACACCCAGGGCTAGGCCAGCAAAATTAAGCAAAAGAAGGAGAAGAGAGGAGAAAACAGACAATCCTCCAAAAATCCTCACATCTTCATTCTTACTTTCACCCATGCAGGGAACAACTTCAGTCTTGGCCCCATCTGAGCCTTTTGCAGCCACCAGAACAAATGTCTGCACGATGTGACAAGGCAGTCAGTGGGTCAGGACCAGTGAAGCAGATGTATTCCCGTGCAGACTGTCTCCTGTGTAATATACAAGATTTGTTCCCCTAGATGGGGCTGTAAAACACATCACCCACCACACAGCAGGTAAGAAAGAAGGAGCTACCTTTATTTCTGCAGGAGACAGTTAAAAGGCTGTCCTTTGAGAGCACTGTGATAAGGTTAGTTTTGCCATGCCAGAAAAGAGATGTGCATGTGTGCGTGGTGTGACAACCCCAGTTCATGTTGCCTTTCCACTGCTGAAGAAAGAGAAGTCTGAGAAGGAAGATGAATTTCTACTCCGGTGCTGTTCATAGCTCAAACGGAAAAACAATTGTGCAAGATCATTCAACACGCTCTCTTTGGGAAACAAGAAGGTTTCTAAAGGCAGTAACAGCAGTCTGTCTCCTAAGGAAGCCACTGCCATTCATGAAAGCATAAAGGCCATCTTCCTTCAATATCCTTCCATCACGCACTCCCAGCTTCAGGACAGCCCTGCCAAATCTCTGCTACCTACAGGGCTAACATCACCCAAGGCGCTGTGCACACAGCCCAGTGACAGAGATAAGGCCACTGGTGTTACAGCAGATGTCTTCTGTCTCCCCATCTCCCTTCCTTCTTTGTTTGTTGCCATGAACTGTAAGCTATTTCCACTCCACTAAGTGACTGGTGAGTCACCACAACCCACTGCGTTGGGAAGATAAAGGCAGTATCCAGAGCACTGTGTGATCAAATGCTCCCAGACACCTGATAAAATCCTCCCTCCCTCTCTCCTCCTCATGGAGGGTCTGTAGGCAGTCCCTCCTGCAGGTCTCTGTTTACACGGCCGTTTTTGAAACCCTCTTCTGTGACACCTATGCAGAGACTGGCTGCTTTGGGCTAAGTCCTCCACAATAACTCCTTGGTCCTCCTCCTCTTCTGCTTTGAATGGTGAAGATGGGGTCAGTGACTTGTGAAAATATGCCAAACCGGACCAGGTGATGGTGTAGGATTAGGTGCGGTTCCCCACTGGGTGTCAAATCTCAGCACACCCACTGCTAGCCCATTATATTTTAATGGAAGGAGGACGATAAGTCAACACTTCAAAGAGGGAAAGGAGGCTGTGGAGAGCTTCCTGGATTCCTCTTTAAGGGGAAGAAAGAATTAGCCTTAATTGAATTCATTTCTTATCTGCTTCCATCATTTTTGCTTCATGAAAGTAGGAGGCTAAAATGGACAAGAAGAATAGCAACAGGAAGAGTCTGAAAGAGAAAACAGTCGTTCCCTGTTGCTGCATGTCCCCTTTGTGATTTTCTTCCTTCGCCCTGCATGGATAAAATGACACAAACCTGCCAAAACGTGCACAGAGTCAGATTCTTATCTCTGCCCTCCATTACCAGAGCTTTGTCCTTTGTAGTTTGCCAGACTCAGCTCCCTGACTTTTACCCCTTTGCTCCTGTACCTGAAAAGAGAGTTAAGAGAGCTGACCTCTTTTGGACCTGCTGCCACCTAGACAGGTGTAATTTGGCATTAATGTCATTGCACTGGGAAACAGTCACCGCTTTTGGCTCCTAGGTTGCACCTCAAGTGATTTGCAAGGCCCTCAGCTGAGAAGGAAAAGCATTGGTTTTACCCATAGCAAAAGTAATAGCAAAGGGCAGAATTGCAGGGATTTATGTTACACAAGTGTTTTCTGCAAGCCACAGAGGCTTTTTTTTTTTCACTGAGGGAAGAGGCATATGTCTTTTTGAGTTTCCCAGTATGGGAAGTAAAATGACAAAGCCAGTGAAGATGGAGCAGCGGTCGTAAAAGCATGTGGTGAGAGGTAAATGTTGGCTTCTCCCCATAACCTTTATTGTGGCCTGCTCACGCTTGTTCACACAACAAACTTGTCTCCACTAGGTTTTCACCTCAGGCCAGGTGCCTCATGAATGTGAACCCCAGAGGAACACGGTGTTTTCTCGCAGTGGAGGCACAGCCTGAACCTCCGTGTTCTCTTCCTGACGTAACACCGGATGCAATGGCCTGGGCAAGAACAGGAGTAAAGAGTGAAGTAGGCAAACCCCTAAGGTTATTGCCACAGACCAGCTTCAAGCTCATCAATTACTGTGCCAGTAAAGCATAGTTTGTTTGTCTTTGTTTTTTTTTTTTCGTTTTTTTTTTTTTTTTAAGAAAAACTCCCATTTCCTGTCCCTCTGGGGGGAATTTCTTCAAAGCCCATTGTTGGAGAAGCCATCGCAAAAGGAACTACTTGGCATTGAAGCTGACCCTGGTTCAACATCCGGAGCCAGATTCACGAACTATTATGCCCTAAAGGTAACTGTTGCTGTCCTGTCATAGACACAGACGGTGAGATCATGCTGCTGTTTCTGTTGCAGTATGTTTGGCCAAGGCATGGATTAAAAAATATTTTAAGAGATATTTTCATATCTCTAATATATTTTGGGTCTCTCTATATCATATACAGAAACCATGTATGTTCTTCTACTTGGAAGAAACCTGAAAGTTAGGATCTATAGCTCCTGGAAAAAATGGGAATGAGGGTAATGTTCTGGTGTGAAGAAGGGGAACAGTGCAAAAAAAGGGTGAGGTAGGCCAAGTGTGCAGCAAACATACAGCTCTCACAGAATTAGGACATCACCTTAGTGAAAACTGAGGTCAGGAAACAAGGAGGCAACACTGACTGCATTTCCTAACTAACATAGAATAACGAAGGCAGGGCAGCTGGGTAAAGTAAAACCCAACAAAAATGTCAGAAGGATTTAGTTTTAGCTTGGTTTCGCAAGGAAATTAAACTTGTGAGCCCGTCCTGTTTGTGTCTCTGTACATGACATGAAATAGATGATAGTATTTCCCAACAATTTTTAAGTCTGTCTGCTTCTTCCAACCAAATTTAGCACAGATGTGGAAGAATAAAAATTATGTTCTTGCCTATTTCTTGAGCAGAGGTCACAGAGCAAATCACTCACTGAAGGACTGCATGGTTATTTCAACCACAGCCATTGGAAAAACCACACTAGTGTGCCACGTTTGAAGCGCAAATTCATAGGATGTCATCAGAAGTGATGCACATGGCACCATGTATTTCAAACTCACACAGACTTAGATCATGAAATAAGTTCTCCATAATGTCAGGGTTTTGCCCTTAGTGAAGATACTAAAAGGCAAGGCCAGTCAAAACCAGTTCCATACAAATGTAATGGAAAATGTGATGAGTGAAAACAACACAAAGTAAATCCTTGAGGTCATGGAAGACAAGTGCACGAATCCCCTGAACTGAGTAAAACATGCACAGTGGGAAAATATTAATCATTTTAGTCCTACATGCTTGGGTTATAAAACTGCACTGAGATTTGTAATGTAATATAGGATACTGACATACTCACGTTCACACATCCAGGTTACAGATATGCTACATACTGGTTAAAAACTACGTATTTTACAGACTCTTTTGCTTCTAGAAATGAACAAGTAAGAATGAAGCCACTTGTTTCCGGGACAGACAGGACACTCAACACATCTCCCAATCCAAGCCGTTTGTTTCTTCAAATACTTCTCATAGAGCAACTTGACTGGAAATGGATATGTGAGCAGTTCCTTACAGCTGAAGAGACCTGACACTACTTTTCCAGTAACCCAGCAGATTAAAATGGCAATTTGTGTGAAATTTAGGTGACCAGGAAAAAAGATATACAACTGTAAAATTATGTCTGCCTCTCCCTAACAGTTATATGCCGCTCAGTGTACCGTAAGTGTAGGGTGGGAAGGATTCATAGTGGCATGGAAGGAACAAAGGAAAATGAAAACGAAAATGAAAGGGGCAGAGTGTTCAGATATTAAATGATTCCATTTTACACTGCTGATGCAATCTGAGCAAACCAGCAATTTCCTTTTGGCCTCCGTTTTATGAGCGATCCTATTCAAGGTTTGATAATAAAAGGAACACAGGTGGGTAATTAAGGAGGTGTGAAACACGAGCCAATAGCCAGCTTTCTGCTAGTGCTTTTCGCAATGTGTTCTGGAAGGCTATCTGCATCGAAGTGCTGAGTGATTGAGTGACCTCACAGACTGACCTGGGGACTAATTTTCTTCCAAAACAGACCAAAATTCAAAAGGTTTCTGTAAAAATTTTGCTCTAAAAATTGCTAACAGGCTTGCCATTTCAAGAACTGTTTAGTAACAACACTACCTCACTTGTAATCACGCTTTTTGTAGATCACAGCGGAACAGAGATACCCATAGTGGGTCAAACCAAAGGTCCATCTAGCACAAGATGCATCTGGCAGTAGTCAGCTGTGGATGTTCAGTGAAGAGTGTAATTAGGCAAGTACACAGTAATCCTTCCCCTCATGTTGCCTCTCACTTTTTGGTTTACAGACTTACTGGAGAGGTTGCATTTTAACCAGCAAGTTTAATAGCCTTCTGTGGAGCTCTCCTCCACAACTCAGTGGGAATACACCACCTACACACCAGCCTGACTACCAGCCCTCTGAAAACTTGTAGAGGTAACTTATCTCCTTTGGTTATTTCTTCCCCTTTCGGTCTCCTGGGAGAAACCCAGTACTGCTTGCCTTTCAAGTGAGGTCCTGAAAAAGCCATGTTGATATGGACTATGAGATTACATTCCAGCAATGGTGATTTTATTTTTTCACCAATTCCACAGCTGCACAAACTTCAGAATCATTGATAAAGATGAAACTCAGAAACCCTCACTCCAAAAATACAGATCACCCATCAGAAGTCTAGTAACACCTGCAGTGGAAAACCAGAGAGTCACACAGTTACATGCACTTGTACAGTATTTTACATACACTACCTTTATATTACAGGAGAGGAGAGGAGAGGAAGCTAACTGCTTTCTCCTTTTTATTTTGTTGAGAAGCCTCACAATGAGAAACGTATTTAATCCATCTCAGACATCAATTTTCTTCCATATTAATTTTTCTACTATTCAACTCAGACAAATCAAATTTGAAAGCATTCAGAGTCAACAACAGAAGAGTTTCACTTAGAAAACAGTGCAATTAAATGAACAAAGAATTTTTTTCCTTCTTCCTGATAGGAAGGCCTTGTTAAATGAGCAGCAACATACATATGTGTTGTCTTCCTCAGAAGATCAACCTCCTATGTCTGCCAAAAAATCTTACAAAGGCAAAATACAGAGGACAAGATCAGCTATACTGAATGACAAAAAGATGCCCTTTGGTCCATCATGCTTCCTTTTACAACAGCAAATGTGCAAAGAAGCAGGAAAAGAAAACTATGTAAAGTTTCCTCTCTACCCTTCAAGGTCTCAGTAAGCAGCAGTTCATGGTCTTAAGTAAGAGTTGCCTTTGGACAAATTGTATTTAACAGTCTGTGCTGAACTTCTCTGCTGATGTGCCCGAACTCTTTTTAAGGTGTTTACCCTTGAGAACTGTGTGTGTAGATCCAGCTGAATAAAACAGGGTAGAAACAGGCTGGTAGATCACCCTCTGCCTTCGGTTCCTGTGCTTTTTTTCTCATCCAATTAAACTCCCTGACAGTTCAGTTGTATGATGTCCATACACAATGCTAGCAAAGCACAAAGAGCTGCAGTTAAACACCAAAGAGGAGCCTCCCCACTTCTGGAAAGGGCAAGTTTGGTTAGTTCTGTTCCTTGGTCTAGGTTGGTGCACGTGAAAGTAAATCTAAGATCACTGGTGGCTTACAACCTCCCTAACTCATTCTCACATTTATGTGAGATTTTTACACTGTTATTTCAGGTTTATATTTTGTTTTTCTGGTGTTTTTGTTTGTTTGTTTGTTTGTTTTCCTAAAGGCTACTTCAGGATACAGCAAAGTTTCTAAGCCACAGAAATAAAGCTAGATTGCAAAACTGATGTTTTGATGTTCCTTCTGGGTGCATTCTAACTTGCTGGCATCCTTTCCCAGGGATAAATTTTGAGGGTAGCTGATCACAGTTAGCTAAAAATTTGTTATCTGCTCTAGCTGTCCTGTCTATGGCTTAGCAGTGATGGTTTTAAATGGGGAAGTCATGGTGTAATTAATCCAACCAGAGCACAGTGACATATCCACAAGAAGAATTATTTCAGAGCACACATATACTATTCCCAGGGTTAATTATAACAAATTCTAAAAACACAGGGATGTGTGTGTTTTGGTCTTTCTTCCTCACCCCAGTTATTGCAAACTGTTTCCTCCTTCATTTCTGGAAAGATCCCTCCCATAATGAAATGAGTGCAAGAATGCCGTTCCTGTGCATGTCCTTCTTGTCACCTAAAGTGTGGAAAGCTGGGCAATTACAAAGTGACCCCAACGGCTCCACGGAGAACCATAATCTTGAGATTAAGTCCATTTAGGAAGCCTGATACCAAATATCCAACTGCATCAGAGTAAATACAAAATTCCCTACCGACTATCTCTGCTCATAAAAGTGATTTAGATTGTTTCTCCCCATACACGAGTTCTCTGCTGGTTGTCTGAATCAATTAACAAAACAAATAATAGATTGTGATGTTTTTCTTTCCAGCCAGGTTTGCGCTTTATATGAGTGAGCAGTTAAAACATACATCTTAAATTGTAAAATCCTGGAACCTCAGAGGTCTCTTAGCTGCCAAGTGAAAAAGAATCAGCAGAGCTCATTTGCAGGGAAGAACAACCAAAGTCTTGTCACTCCTGCTGGAGATGCTCACCTCAGGGTAGGTCTGCAAACTGAACTGCTCTGATCCTCAGCTCCTCTCTGACCATTCCAACCCTGACCTTATTAACACAATTAATTTAACCAGACCCAGTTTTATGCCTTCTCTGTGCCACTAGATTGATTTTCATGCCATAAAATGGAAGCAATTTACCAAATTCTGCTTAGCTGCAGGTTGATGTCTGGCTGTACACAGAGCCTTGCTACCTGGCGAGAGATCTGAGCACTTTATTACCATCCTTGTAAGTTGCCCTTTTCTCTCATAACTCCTCTGTGCTGCAATGCCATTTTCCAGCTCCTATTATCTTCTCCAGCTTTCTGCACTGGCCATCCCAGTATTTGTCAGAATGCATTGCTCAGGACTGTACTCCCAAGGACTCCAGTAGGCTGTGGGCACCTCAGCTTCTTCTATCAGAATGGTTAGAGTTGGAAGGGACCTTAAAGATCATCAAGTTCCAATCCCCCTGCCATGGGCAGGGACACCTCCCACTAGACCACATTTTTCAAAGCCCCATCCAGCCTGGCCTCAAACACCTCCACAGATGGGGCACCCACAATTCTCTGGGCAACCTCTTCCAATGTCTCACCACCCTCACAGTAAAGAATTTCTTCCTAATATATCATCTAAATCTACCCTCTTTCAGTCTAAAATCATTATCCCTCGTCCTACTGCTACATTCCCTGATATAGATTCCCTCCCCATCTCTCCTGTAGGCCCCCTTTAGGTACTGGAAGGCTGCAATAAGCTCTCCCCAGAGCCTTCTCTTCTCCAGGCTAAACAACCCTAACTCTCTCAGCCTCTCTTCATAGGAGAGGTGCTCCAGCCCTCTGATCGACTTCATGGCCTCTGTTTGACCCATTCCAACAGGTCCATGTCTTTCCTGTGTTGAGGACTCCAGAGCTAGACACAAGTGCTTATGAACAGAACAGGTTTTCCAAAGAGAAATATTAAAACTTTTTCACACCGTCCATGTAACACGCATGGAGGTGCATCCAGAGTCTAAAAACACAGGCTCAAATCAATTCTTGCCAACCATGAGCTCAGGATAGAGCCTGAGCTGCAGAGCTCTCCAAAAAAGGCCTGAACACCTTTAGCACCTTTGAGCAGGCTCAAAGGAGACAGCCCAGACCCAGCATCTTTCATGCAGCTGTGGCTGCTTTCAGCCCATGCTGCAGCCAGACCAGCGCTCAACAGTGCAAGGGAGAGCACACAGATCACAGCTGAGCATGTTTATCACCCCTCTTGAGCTTTCTTTCAGCCTTGCAGGGCAGACACGGACAACCGACTTTTCTCATCTTTCAGGCTGTCATGTAGTAAATCCTGCTAAGGACACGGGGTGTCTGAGTTCTCCACAGATGTGGAGTATCACCCAGATCCAGAGCAACATGCGGATTCCCCGTGTGCTCGTTCGAGGCTTCTACAGAAATTTAGCAGCCAAATTCATGCTAGGCTGAACTCCTAAAAACATAAATAGATTGGCTGATACATCTGTTAAATCCTAAAGAGCAAACAGCGGAGTCTGTTCTCCCCTCTAGCAACTGCTGCAAGAAGTGCAGCATCGTGTCCTTTGAGATGCAAAGATCTTCTCCCATCTGGCATGTAGGTTTGCTGCAAGACAGAGGCGATCCTGAAGTGGGTGATGGCTTTATTGGGTAGAGCACGGGATGTCGATGGAGGAGCCTCAGGCTCAGCAAAGCCCCAAGTGCAGATGCAGAAGCCAGGTCTGGCCCAGGCAGAGGCAGCCAGCTGAGGCTGTTTACACTTTGCTTGTGCTGTTGCTGTTTTACAGTTCAAAGTAGCTGAGAAGAACATTGCTGTCCAGGCAAAAGCCTGAGGGATTTACATCCCTCTGGCATAACATGGGCAGTGCATTCAGCCAGGTGATGGGGCTTAACAAACTGCCCCAGAAAATCCCCAGAGCTTGTGTGGATAAAGGGGAAAGCATCAGTTCTGGAGGGCTGGCAAGGTAAATTGTAAGAGGCCTGAGTAGAGAGTAGACATAGTTGCACTCTGTTTATTTTCATTCTCTGAAAACTCAGAGCCTTCCATTGCCTGGAGAAAGAGGTGGAAAAAGGTGGGCAGAGCCCTAATTATCACATAAAGTCTCCACCATCATGAAATCTCCAGGACCTTTATTCTTTGGCAAAGGCACTGGTAAACATGTTTTATCAATTGGCTGTTGTAAACAAAGCTGACTCTTGCTTTGGAGCAAGATAAATATGAAACCGAAGTTAGGTAGATGCCTGCTAGCCAAATCTGATTCCTAGGAGAAATGAGGGAAATGCAGAAAGGAAGATCCGTGTCAGAGCAAAGATGAATAATATCTTGCACGTGAACATGTCAGATGCTTGAGAATCCAACCTAAGAACCATCCAGTTTCCAGTCACATCATCAGTGTTTACTCTGGAGTAAAAATTAGTGACTTTTTCCATTAAAGTCTATTGATCTATTTCTTCACCAAGAAGCTTCTTCATCTAAATCACTGGTTTATTGTGCCTCTGATTGTTTAAGAGGATGTCATGGGAGCCATTGAAGAGTCACTTAAAATGCTATTCGTCCTACGACACGTAGGCAAGCCATGTTTCCATGCGAAACCTTGCCGCACGAATTAAATCTTTCAACATAAAGTGGGCTTTGTTTGCAAAATTAAAATAATATGTATATGTGTTTTGCATGTTCACAGACTCTTGCAGAACGATGGCTAAACCACTCTGCTGTTCAGCAACTTAGGCATGAAATGCAAAGGGAATGTTAACTGATGAAATCCAAATACACAGGTTACATCTTTCTAAATGGGATACAGGTACACGATGCTTTTGCATCAGCAGGTGTAACCAGGGTTTGGTAGTTTACATGCATACTTACAGAAGGCTCACTCAGGGCCTGAAATGGAATGTGCTTTATATTCTTGACTCCTTACCTAAGGCTAACATTTCAGTTCTTTAGCACTCAAGTAGCAGAGTTTTCTTCTTTGACCTGGGAGATCATTGTATATGTGGTGCCCACAGCGTATTTTGAAAGCAAAAAATAAATGAACAGTCAGTCCTGGCAGGAGGCAGAAGTTCACAGTTTGTGCATTGTATGGTGGGAGAGTATGTCAAGTACTTCCCTGTTTGGAAGTGTGCCTCCTTCCCGAAGATGCCCCCAAATATTTGGGATGACAAAGCAGTCCAAATGAAATACAGTCTGAGAGACATTCCTCCAAAAAAGGGGATACAGCTCCCTTATGATGTCCTTCTTTCTGGCAGCGTTACCACAAAACTTTGGAAAAGAACAATTTTCTGGTTCTCCTCAGTTTAACAAGCAACAGAACATAGCCCTTTTACTTATTCGTGCGTATTTTATGCTTTGAGAGAGACACTGATATCACAATCTTGGAAAATTGACATTACATGAAACAGATATAATCCCTTCCACTTTAAACCTTATATCCCAAGATCTCTGAACTTCATTATACTATCGTACTGTCCAAAAATTTGTAGAAGTGCTTCAGGCATTCCACTGAGCAACTAGAAATAGACATTCCTTTCCCAAATCATACAACATTTATGTCCCAAATATAGAATAACAAGCAGTAAAGTGGTGGGAAAAAAATTAGGAAAAGAAGGAAAAACTGTCTTCCATTTTGCTGGAACTTTAAATTCTGATAAGTTCTGATAAGTTCAGAAGCCTTCAAATTTGAGAAAGAAACATTTCACATCTTCCTTTTAAAGTACCATGTTCTTTTGACATTTTTTAAATCTTGCATCCCATGAGGTTTTCAGAATAAGCACTAAAACCAGACAGAATAAAATTCTTCCATTTGTCCCAAAAAAATGTACTCCCGAAATTTCTTCAGAAAGAATTTGCTGTTTCAAATCAGAATTAACAGATTTCTAATGCTTTCTCTTTTCTGCCTGATTTTACAATGTAAAATCTCTTCTCTTGCTAGCTGATGAGGAGAACATTCCTCTGAGGGGAACTGTAGCTCTTCAACACCTAAGAGTTAGTCCCACATAAAAGTCCCTAGAGTCAGGGTACAAGAGCCCAACACAAAAAGAGGGAGAATATTCAAATGCCTCAGTTTTTCCACTGTTCAGCTTTTCTTGGACTTTTGTGTGGAATTTCATTAGGCTCCCAAGTTTTGAGAACTTTTATTATTGTAATAGACTCTGCTCATGAACTGCATTTTCTAACCCCTTCATGCCAGACATTCGGCTAAGTTCAAGAACAGTATCAGTTTAATGTCTGACACACAGTCTCATGGGAAGCATATCCTGTCACTGACACAGGAATAGATGTTGTCATCAGATAGATCCATTCCTCCTCCATGCTTCTAGCAGAGCTACCTGTTTTTAATAATGACAATATTTGAGGAAAACATCTGTGTTACCTTGCCATGTGACTAAAGTTCAAGAGAACAAGCCACACGCTGCAAACATTTCTTGGAATTGTGAACTACTGTTCTATTCAGCATCCAGCTGGTGGTTGATATTCCCAAATACTCATGAGTGTAGATCAGCAAATGCCTGTCTTTCATCTAGAAACTCAGATTCCTGTGTCAACAAGGCCAGGCAGGATTCATGACCATCTCTCTGCCATCTGTGGTTTCGACTTCATATGGTTATGAGACAGATCCAGCTGAATGAGGGGGCTAATTCATGAATGACAAGTAGAGAACCATCACTGAAGTCTGAATGAGTCAAAGGCAGAAGTTATTAATTACTCTGTTTTTAGTCGATTTAGTAATATTCCCAGCAAGTTGTGTAATGAAGCTGCTGTGTAACTGGGAACACAAAGGGGTGTCAGCTCGTCCTGACATTAACCAAGGCGTAATACTTTGAGAACTGACCCTCTCTAGAACAATGACAAGATTATTCAACTCTAATTTAAAGGAAAGCAACAGCAATCATCACCATTCTGGGAGAATCCAGAACTGCACAGGACAGAACCATACAGCAGTTTTCAGATTTCTAATATGACTACTATTGAAATTCAGAAATGTTCCATTTCCTAACTTATGACGTGGGGAAGGTCATGCTTTAGCATCAGTCCTATTTTTGATCATCTCCTGCCACTGGCTAGACATACACTTGGGCATCATCTCCATGAAGTTTGTTTTCTTTTCAGCCATGTGCAAAGGAACAAAAGGAACTTGGGAGAGAATTATTGTTATTTTTGCATTCTTCTGCAATTCTATCTACTTCCTATCTCCAAAGCTCCTGGTAAAACAATGGATTTTCCAGTACATTAGGACTTGCCACTAGCCCAAGGATTTTCACTGCTCCTGGCAGCCCGCTGCACTGGCAGAGTTCCCTCTGTATCCTCGACCTGCTGCTGATTGATCCCCGTAATCCAATCCATTCTCAACAAGCCACTTCAACTCCAATAAAAACAAGGGGCTTTGCTGATTGCTGGTTTCAGCTGCAGCTGTTGGAGCCACAAATCTAAAGAGAAATATTTTAAGTCTATTTGTAAAAAATCTGCTGGTAAAAATAAAATGATTCACTGCTTCTATTCAGTTAAGCTCAAAGGGAAATTAATTACAGCTCCTTTTTATGCATTGTACCTTCTTTATTATTTTATTCCTGTATACCTCTCGGTATGATCACGGTGTTCCTCTAAGAAAATAAGTAAGGAAATGTTAGGACTGAATTTCCCCAGGGCTTTGGTTTATGTAACCATGAAATAGCTTGCATAGCATGGGTGCTACAGACATTTCCGAGACTTTACATCTTTTATTTAGAAGAGACTGTTCTAATCTGCCCCTTCTACAAAGCACTAGCCAAACAAAAATCCCATGTCACTCAAGAATCCTCGCACTACAATTACAATTTCTGAGCTGGGAAAAAACACGTTGCAAGATACAAATCCCAACATCCAGCCAGCAAACTAGAGCCAATTCCCAATGCCTTCAGGTACATTATTCCAGTTCTGCAGTTACCTGCAAAACTGAAGTAGTTCTGCATTTTATTTTCAGACTGAATTTGACAAGCTGCAGCTTCCAATCATGGGATCTGGCAAGGGTTTTTGGTGGTGGTGTAGAACAGAGAACTTATTCCATGTAGAAAGCTTAGATAGCTTATAGTCCAAGTCCTCTGTTTTGGGAAAAGATTCCAGAGAAGAGCTAACCCTTTCTTTTCACTTTATAATGAATGTTCTCCACATTCAGACCAACCTTGCTCTTTCTCATATCTTTTCCAGACTTCTATAACTGTATTTCTACCACTAATATCTGCGGCACCATTGGTTTGACTAAGGTTGCTGACAATACAGGGACTGCAATGGGATCTCCCAAAGTAGTAGTTGTATTTTGATGACAGCATATTCCACAACCTCTTCTAGCACCAAAAGTCACAAAAGAAAAACTGGTATAGGCTGATACATCCTAAAAAAAAAAAAAAAAAAAAAAAAAAAGGTAGTACAGAGAAGTCTAGAAGTCTACAACAGACAGATGTCAACTATGGTGGTATAGTCTGTTTGAGCTATAAATTTTTCAAGGTAATTTGTGAGTTACTTTGTTTCACTGCAGTAGTTAGTGGCCTTTGCCTAATAGTTTAGCTGTCTTTTTTTTTTTAATAATTGCAATTGTTGTCTGCCATAGCTAATTTTACTATGAAGGGCAAAGAGGCAGTAGAAATAGAAAGTATGGGCCAGATAATTGTATTGGGAAAATTATGAAAGCCAGTGAAATTTTATCAAGCCTTATATGCTACATTTGGCACAGCAGGGGTTTAATGAAATTTTATTGATTCCAGGGCAAGCTTCCAATGGAAATCTGCCCAGATTCCTGGGGGTCTCTGCTGAGGCTGGAGACCTTAGATGTGCTGATCCTTGGCTGTAGCCCTTCTGTTAATGGATCTGTCCTTCAGACAGCAGACCAGAAAAACCCCAAAGAAGCTGCTCTGTAAAATTACATTCTTCTCAGCAGTGCTGCTGCCACTTGCTCAGAAACTAAAAAGATTATAATGTCCCAGAGCAGTTGTAGGGTCTGGGTGACTTCTGGTATACTAAGAATTAAAAAGATAACAGTTTCTGGTCCAATTTAGCCAACTATTTGGGGGCCGAGGGGAAAAAAAATAGAAATCTTTACAAGCTGAAAAGCCCTGTCCATCAACATCAGTGTAGAGCAGAGAAACAATAACTCAGAGCTTGGAGAAGGATGGAGAGCTGATCATCCAAAGACACAAAAAGGGACCATCTCAGATAGTTTCCTTGCAAGGGAGAGGCTATATACCAATTCGCAGTGAGGAGGAATGGAGCTGTCACTACCAGATAAACTAGAGCAGTAGAGAAGGACATAATATTGTCTACTCAGCTTCACAGCCAGGAAAGTGTTTTGAACAACTGGCAAGCTTTGAAAAGGACACTTGTATCTGTGAAATAGTTAATTTAGTTAGTTTGCAGTCTTGAAATACACTCAGTAGATGCCAGCTCTATCTATCCATGAACAGAAATTAAGTAGCAGAGATCCAGAGCTGTCCAGAGAAATCTGTCACAAACAGACAGGCTCCCTCAAACTCTGCAATTGGGAAGTAAACTCTGCTGGTTTTAAACCACAAAAGACTCCCAAGGGCGCAGCCTGAGGAGCTGGGGGGTTGTCTGACATTTGCATGTTTGGGATCCACCCAAGACTTAGTTCTCCTTGACCATAAGAAGCATGTTTACTGGGTGGGGGAAGGAACTCTTTAGGTCACTCTGCCCTCAGCTACGGCACAAGATTTTCTCTCTTGGAGTGTATCAAGAATTAATTTCTCTAAGCCTCTTCTGAAGCAAGATTAATGTAATTAGAGTAGGAAGAGTAATGCATAACTGGAATAACAGCAGTAACCTTGATTTAATTGAATATCTATCTTCCCTTTTAAAGAGTCCTAGGATAGGGAGTGAGCCTTTGAATGGATATGGCAGCCTGGTAGTTTTTCTCCACACAACATGGTTTTATTGTGGCACTCCTATTAATTTTCATTTCTCTAATGTTATCTTCCCCATGTTGGGCTCAGAGGGACTTCTTCCTGCAGATCTCATGAAGCTTCAAAAGAAAATATGAGTTCAATTTCTTGGAGGATTGTTGTTCTCCTAAATTAAACTTTTCTCCTTGTAAAGAATTTAATCCAATGGGTAGTTAGGGGAGAACATAGTACTGTGGAGAAAGTCACTGCAGCAACTGGGCATCACTTAACATGTAATACTCAGTTCAGATGAATATCATCATTAGCTGAGACAGAAATCAAGGCTTACCCTTGCCTCCTCCTTCGTGTAAACAGAAATGTTTTCGTGGGATTTTCACCCAAGCATACCAGGTTTTCCCGCTAAGGGGTATTTAAATATTCCTTGCTCTGTTTCCAAGCCTCAAATGAAAAAAAAAAAAAAAACCACCACAAAACGACCACAACACAATAACCAAATTCAACCATTACCACACTGTACATATCCAGTTCTAAGCAAAAAACACCTATGACAGCAATTAGTGTTACAGTAAACAGCCACAAATAAGTAAATCTCCCAAAGATTTTGCTTCCCACATTTACTAGAGATCATAGGAGCCTTCCATCAGAAAATGGGAAACCCAGGGGTTAAGTAACGTGTGGTAAGATAATATGCACCTCTTCATTGCACTGGCACCCAAGAGCTGGGAAGTGAAATCAGCTGAAATGGTGTGTTCTTGGGCAGCCTCGTGTCAGACAGTTCACAGGGCAGGGTCACTGCTCCACAGCACAGACGGCATCTACCCTGTACTCACATTTCCTTCATTCTCATATGGGGTCAATTCCCCTAACCTCAGTGACCTCGTAATCTTGTTTCTACCTTGTCTGTGTTTCTTTAAATTCACCATTTAAAAAGCTCTTTAAACAACTGGCCATTCAGCAGCAGAAGGAGGGAGGGTAAGAAAAGCTGAGGTAGGAGCAGCAAAATGGGCACATGAACATACCCACTTCATTCTGCTGGATTTTCAGAGGCAGCACTGGCTCACAGAGCTTGAGAGAATAGGCAGATTTCACACCGCCAGTACAGCAGAGCTGGAGGTTGGGTGGGAGAAGAAGCAGAATTAGAGAAGAAGCAGAATAGAGAGGAATTTCAGACTAAATGTTGGGTGCCAGACTCCTCTGTGTCCCCACACTGGATTCTGCCCAGTTTTGTGACAGAGACTGATCCACTGAACTGGAGGGAAAAGAAAGAAAAGATCTGAAAAACCCCAATTCACTTCAGATCAGTTAGGAAAATAAATTACTATTAAACAGTTCTTTTTACACCATCTCTGTGGCATAGCCAGCTCCCAACTGATGTGGATTCAAAGAAAGCCAACTTGGAATGAAACTGTCTGAAAGTCTCTAGATGTTTCAGATCATAGCATGGTACAAACTACAGGCAATAGTGAAGCTTGGCTTAAAGTGGGGTTTAAGCAGAGGTGGAGAAATGGATGAAATTATCTTGGGTGCGTTCCACTGCTTGGGTTGGAGATTCCCATTCCCATATATCAGTCTGTACGCAACACAAAAAGTCTGCCTGTAGAGACCATCCTCATAGATGTGATAGATGATAATAATTAATAAAGACAGGTGGTTTAGGCATAGACTCAAGGCCCCTACTGTTAGAGCACCACTTATTTCAAGGGAATTACTTTAACCCTTGAGATAGAGAAACATGGTTTCTATTCACTTTCCAGTAAAAATTACTTTAGAAAGCAATTGCATCATTATTCCTCTGTTACAATAAATAGAAGCTGGTGTCAACATTTGGGCAAGGTATGGTATAGGAAGAGCTCACAAACACCAGTGTATAAGTTGTTATAAAGCCACCAAGATTGCAACAGTTCTGGGCCCCTATGGTGATATTGGGGGACTCTTTGTGGCCCACTGGTACCACTGGTTTTATGGCAGAAAACCCAGTAGACTCCCTGTTCAAGGTTTAATGAAACCTAGGATTTCCATGTCCTCTGTGCTCTTCCAGTCCCATTCGTTTCTCTCCTAAAACTCTCATCTTCATCTCCACAGTTACTCCTTGTCATTTTTTGGTCTTTGAGACTAATTTCTCCTTTATCCTTCCACGTTGTTTACCATAGGCAATGCACAGCCTCCAAAACTAGATTTCCCTGCAACATAAAGTTGACATTAATGCTTAGCTTCTAGTTGAATTAATTAGTCTGGTCTAGTTACACCGCTTGTTAGAATGCCAGTGCCATCCTAAGCACATCTACACAGTGTTGCTGTGTATGGTGTGATACACTCTGATTTCTTTAGTCAAAGCATTTGGCCTCCTAAATCCATGGTGGGGAGTGAGGGTGGATTTCATTCATCTGCCACCTCAAAGAAGTGCAGATCTTTCACAGCCTCAGATTTCAGTTGAAAAATGAGGAGGAAAGCTGTTTCAGAGAAATTGCTTGAAAAGCAGCAACCAGGCAGAAGGGATGGTGCGCGAGAGAAGAGAAGAGAACAGGGTTACAGGATGGAGTAGGTTTAGGAATTACAGCACATGTTGAAACTGACAACATAATGCATGTCACGTAATTCAGAAATGGTGCCATTTCCTTGAAAATCAGAAGCTAATATATGCAGCCCTACACTGCACAAAAATCAATCTTTCACCTTGACTTGGAAAAAAACACATGCACTATGATTTATGGCAGAGGAAAAGAAGCTTAGATTTTCTTTGACTTCATGCAATACTCCTTCCACATGTCTAATGTACTGCCTGCAGCGATGTTTCTTGTGGAAGGTGAGTGTGTGTCAGTGCTGCCCCTAACAGACTTACACAGACTGATGAGTTTTTTCTTACATTCTCAGCTTCTTCATTTTCCTTTTTTTTTTTTTTAATTGTTATTTCTTGCTTTTCTCTTTTAAAGGTTTTATTGCATTTGCTCTTCCAATCTGTGCACAGTTTTATTTGCACTCATTTAAGATTATTGGACACTTCTTGATGATAAACATCTCTAGTGAAATACCCATGAAGAATGACTTCACTTTGTGGTGGGAGCTATTAGCGTTCTGAGTTTGACCCCAGAGGCCACATTTAGAGGTAAGAGAATACAGTCCTTAATTGCGGTCAATTGCATCTTTGATCCTTCTACTGTGCTGGCCCACAAAAGGGCAAACGATAATAATTTTGATGGCGTTTATACTGTAAATAAGCCTATATTTCTGAACAGTTGTAAAGCATTCATTCCCATGCTGTCTAGGAAGAATGACATAGATCAGCAGTTTTTGCAAGAGAGGTGCATGAATGGCCTTCCAGTAGCACTAATAAAAGCAACAATTTGGAAATTATCTCTGTAAATCCAAATGCAGATGTGTAGTAAGTGCTGGTCACTCCTGGTCTGGAATGGGTTTGACCTGCTGACCTCAGGGTGAAAGGCTCTGTACTGCATTACCACTCCCAAGAGCTCTCTGACTCTCTCCAAGGTTGAGGTTTTTATTATTTTGCAGTTAATCTCAAGACAGCATCACCTACAATGGATAACATCTGCAGAACACTATCTAGGCATCTGAAGACTTTTTTCCTTTACAACTAATCACTGGCACTCAATGAATCTGAAGGTTAAAAAGAAATTGTATGGCCAAATACTCACTACAGAAACAGCAAAATCAGAATGTTCATGTGGGGAAATCCTTAATCGATCCTTCCTGCCACTGGTATATTTTTTCACTTATTCATAGGGTCTTGACATTTCCTTTTGAGTAATGGAAGATGTAATGTTTGGGGGGAATTCATTAGAATGTATTCCTTTTAGCAAGAGAGAACAAATCCATCACTGCCCTCAATAAATACCCAACAAACTATTCTAGATGAATATCAAGAAAGTTTCCATTTGTGTGATGCCTGTACTTCTAGGTTCTGTCTTCTACCACTCATTCAACTATTCAGACATTTCACTCATTCATTCTGATGCACTGTAGAAGACACACACAAACACTTGCAGTGGGACAGGACTGTGCTTATCAGTTTATTGCAAGCAATCCTTTCGGTCCTAAAATATCCACTCCTACAATTCAGAGTAGGTTTTCTCAAAATGCAACATAGAAAGTGTTGTTCAACGTAACACAAGTCTTAACCATACCAAAAATCACAAAAAGCAACAAAACTACCCTGTGCATCTCAATGACTTTCTGTCACTGGCAAAAACTATTGAAAATGCCCACATGGCATTCTGCAAGGAGGCTGTTAGTTGCCTCCTGTTAGCTAGTCACAACAGGAATGAATGAAGACCCACTTTCAGTGACATTAGGCAGACTGTATAGAACTTACATTGATCTCCACCCACATTAGATCTGATCACTGGAAGCCACACTTCCCCCTATTAAAAATGAGTCTTTATTAATTCTGATTATTTGGAAAGTTCTGCTTATGTACCTTTATATACAAATGGCAAATCATCACTTCATGAGCATGAACTGATTTCCTGTTGAACTGTCCATCTCCTAAGTATCAAGATGTCCACAAAAGGAAACTCGCTTGTTTATTGCCAGCAGTGCTTTGGGATACAGCCTGCAAAAGCAGTGGGAATTAGACAGGAGGAAGCAGCAAGATATTTTCCCCATTACATATTCGCCAATCAATCATAGTTCCCTTTGAAATCTGGCTACTGGCCACTGGTCCCTGCTGCGAAAATGCTAGAAGTGCAAGAAAAAGGGACATTTTTCCTCTTTGTGCCAACTTTCAGCGTAGAGTTAACTTGAAGCTGCAAGTAGCAGAACTCAGCCCATCTCTGGCAGATCTCTGAGAGGAGAGCCATTGTGGAATTTCACAGCTGGATCTCAGCATCTCATTCTGCTCCACAGTCTGACATTTTGGACAAGTTTCACCATTGTTTCCCCAAATTTTCATCTGCAACTTTATTAAAAGAATAAATTAAAAAGAAGTTCAGTCCATCAGAGAACGTGTTCTGTTAAATTTTTTTCCCCAGTATAACAGGAAGCCAATGAATAGACAACTGAGGGTGGACACGTTACTATAGATATGGTATAGAATAACAAATTAGATTTAGAGAAAACACCAGCTGTTTGAACCAGGTGGCATTTTCTCACCCAGATTTCTAGGACTCCATAAAGCAGTCTGGTTGGTTTGGAGAAGCAGCTGATTCTGAGGTAGTCACTTACTGTGTTGGGAAAGGCAAAAGCAAATATCACTACCTCTTGGATGAATGAAACAGCTCCAGGAGACGTGAAACCAACAGTACTGTGGGGAGATGCAGTGTATGCCCAAACTTCTGATCTTCTTTTTGACACTGAGGAACTAGGAGGAGACCAGGCCACAAGTCAAATGGGAAAATATGACCCCAGGAAGTGGTAAAACCAAAATAGTCAAGGCAGAAGAATGTTCCTGGGGAAATTAGGAGTACACAATGTGAGGATGACAACTTCTGAAACGGCCCAAACCCAACATTTTAGAACAGCCAGACGTCGAGTATGCAAGCAAAAGATCTCTAGGATAAGTCTAGCTCATAGGCGGAGAATCTTTCTTCTAAACTTCTTGCTTTGCTTTTCCATTTTGGAGGTTTATTCTGCCTAACAACCTCCCTCTTTGTACTTACTTTGCACCTGGAAGCAGTGACTTTGGAACAGGTGAATTTCCATGTTTCATATTTATCATTCAGACATCCAGGTGGTGCCAGGCTCAGTGGTGAGTCTGGCAAGGGCAAGAATTTTGAAGGGAGATTGAAAGCTGGCCTTGAAAAAACCTCTCTTACAAGAAAGCTATTGATCATTCTTGATGCAAATAATTTTTCACTATTGGCAAAAATGAGGGGTCCCCTGTATTCCTTCCTGTGTCATCACCACTTAGACATAAGGAACTCTGCTTTCTGGAACAAAAGACAAAGGAAAAGAAAGGGGGAAAAAATAATAAAGGAGTTGGCATTCAAGTTGACTTTGCTCTCTTCAAAGTCCTGGACCAGCTCTGACCATCTCCTGGATCTGCACTCTCTCAGGGGAATGGAATTTCCCAGTATGCTATGGTCATTCTGGCACCTGTTTCTCTGCAGCAGCTATAAATCTCCTGCAGGTCACAGGACTCCGTAAAAGGAAAAAAAGTTACCCAAAGGTTCTTGGTCTGGGCCTGGAGATCAGAAGAGGTACAGAAATACATGCCTCATCCAAAGAAAACTCTGCATGGCTTTACACTGCTAATAGCTCAATGGGAATGTCTGTTTAACTGTGCACATCCTGGTTTCTGGGATATAACCTGCTAGACCCTCACCTAGAACACATTTCTTCAGCTTTTGAAGGCTTGCTTGTCTGCAAGGTGTCTGCCAAGCAAAAGAAATGAAGATTAGGGAGCAAAGAAACCCAGTGGCAGCTGTGCATCAGGTCCCAATTAAGACATCAAACTAAACCCTTCAGCCCTAGTTCTCAAACATCCTTGTATATAATATTTCCCATGAGACTGGAATTCTTTTGTGAGGTTTATGCTGGCTTTAATGTATAGCATCAGGGTTCAGTAAGTTTTCATGGCATTCATATTGTTGTTTGAGAGAGTTTTTTCACGCCCACCCCTCCAAATAAAAGATAAGGGCGTGCCCTGTGTTATGGCATGACTTGACTTGGACTAAGGGAGCAGGTGTGAACTGTTTGGCATGAATCTGCATTTGATTCTGCCACTGAATCATGCTGATTCTGGCCATTCTAAAATCCTAAATCCTAATTATAGCCCTAACTTTACAATATTCATTTGGTCCACTACACATTCATTCAAAAGTAAATTCAACTGCCAGGATCAAGCTCATCTAAGATTAGGTAGAGCGGGTACGTCATTGTAGGAGAGCCTGAGAAGCCTGTGGGGTAGAAGCCCACTTACTGTGGCTTTGAGTGACAATCTGATTGAGTTTAAGACACCGCCTGTACTAGCGCACTTTGAACCAAATAACCACTTCAGTTCAAGGCTGAAGTTTAGAGGCAATCGATCAAGACCTCTCCATCATGGCATCTGATTTGGGTTCAGGTCCCAAGGAATATTTTACACTGATCTCACTAAAAGTCCCATCTGCACTTCCTCTGCATTATTGCATTATTCCCTCCTATTTTCTACAGCCATAGTATCACTTCAGACTCTCACCGTAAGGACAGTGCAAAGTGCCTGGCTTACCGGCACAGTGAAACCATACATTGTTCCCTGCTGAGAGGACCTAAGTCACCCAGCTGTCCTCACTAACAATTAACTGAATAATCCTGCAGGAGATCACTTAAAATTCCTCTCATTGCACTTACTAGACAGCCCTGCTGTGAACAGGAGCAACATGCCCAGATTCAACTCCCACTGCTTCACAACAAAAACCAGATTTGGTTCAAAAATAACAGCACTAAAAGCATCTAAGCTGCCAAATAACTAAACTCCCTGGTTTATTGTCAGATCCTGATTCCTCAATTGTCTCTAGTGCTTCTCTTTGGGATCCCTTTGGGAGTGGACTAGCTAAATCCTTCAGAGAAATCTCAGTGCATCTCTAGAAGCAGCTTGTTCTAGCAAACCCTGCCATTAAGAAGGTAGGTCCAGCTCCTTGAATGCTACCACAGTGAAATATATTCTTCATTACAAGCCCTATTATGTGAACCATACCCTTAATACAAAAATGTGGCTACTATTACAGGCTATAACGCAGTCTGCTTTTTCCATGCAAAACTACCTGAAAAAAGCATATGAATAAATCCTTCTAATATATCAAAGCCATATCGATGTACATGTGTCTCAGAAGGGACCAAGAAAAGTACCGTGAAGTACTAGACCAGGATCCCTCACTTTGGAGAAGGCTACCTTTGAACTGGTTGCAAAACCAGTTTTCTCTATGTAGAACCAGGAGTCACTCCTTGGAGTGGAGGCCTTTAGAAGCAGAGATCTTGCTGACAGAAAGCCTAGTAGCACCATGATTCTACCAGTCTTGGTGCCCACTACTAGAACTCCCAGAAACATCACTTCTGATGAAGAACAGATACAAGTTCACTGTTGCATGGGCTTGCAATATGATGTTTAACCTGACAGTACACCAGCCACAAAACAGACAACACCTGAATCAGAATAACGTTAGACAGGGTCTAACATGATTTGTATGCTCCATTTCATCGTAGTATCTGCCTGGACAATATCCTTTCTCTGAATTTCTCTGAATTAACAGAGTGAACCTGAATTGTTTCAGTACCCTACATGACAGGAAAAGCATAGGATGTTTCTGATCTTGAACTAATTATTCAAAAGCCAGTTTCAATGTCTGAGACATGGCTGAAAGAACTTCCTTTTAAAACTGAATTCAGCTCAACTACTTAAGCAACATTAGTCTAAGTTTCTGCAGCTTTTCTAGGACCAGACCTTGGAAAATAAACTTGCTAATTTCAAATAACCATGCATAATTTCTCTGCCCTTATTGAGAAGGCATTGAAAACCTTCCTTGGAGGAAGGTGGTTGTTCAAAGCAGGGGATGACAAGGCAAAATAGCTCCTTCCAAGCTAGTCTAAGGTTGTGAATGACAAAAGCTGTACGAAGATCTGCGTAGTGTTGAAGCCAAAAATGAAGAAGAAACACCCACCAGGAATTTGGGTAGATTGCTGTCGAAAGGAGATCTTCAAGCTACTGGTCTCTGGCTGTGGATTGAAGCATCAACAGTTTGAGCTCACTTTTAAACATGTGCATGATATCAAAATGTGATCTCTGGACATAACTGCTCTTCAGAATCAAAGAAATAAGCATGTATTTCTAGGAGTAGCAAAAATAGTGAAGTGTGGTTTCCTACAGATGAATGTCTAAGGCTAAATTTCTTTGTTGTCTAACAAGCGTACGCTTGGGCTGTAAATTGTCTCACGTTACCCAGCCTCTGATTTCCATGACATTTCTAGCAGCTTTATATTTTTGGAAACTGCACTCCTCTGTTATGCTTGTGGTTAAAATAAATCAGCAGATTTTAACGCTGTTGGGGCAGGCAGGGGGCGGGGGGATGACAGAGAGACACAGATGTATGGAGCCTGTAGTAGCATGTTTCTCACTTCCTTAGGAAACCAATCTTAAAAGATAAAGATGGCAGAGCCCTACCACATTCTGCTGAAGTAGAGTTTTAATTGGTGAGATGGATGTCAAGAAAATCCCCTTACTAAAGAAAAGTAAGTAAAAGAGCTTATTGCTCTTTTACGAGTCATCTCTATCCAGCTCCTTAAACAACACAACTAACACCTTTGTTGGAGGTAGAGTAAGGAAAAGATGAATTGCTTCTTAAAATGCAAGTCAGATGATGAGGATAAAGTTTTAGAGTGGATAATTCCCCTTTTCAACACCGGATTCAAGCAAAATTAGTTGTTCTGAGTGTGATCTAAGGTTTACCCATCAAGTTACTTCCTGGGGTTAAACATATTAGAGAATTGGAACAGTTAAGGAAAGGCCTCTGCATACACTTTTGTAATATGATTTATGTTCTCTTTTATCTCAGACTCCACCTCTTCAAGTCATCTTCCTACTAACCTACTGAAACAACAGAAAAGGAAGACAGGAGTTGGAACATTCCTGAAATTGTCACTGCAAGACACACATCAGTAATTTACCCGGCAACAGTTTCCTAGGGAGCACTTTGGTCTGAAGAGAAAAAAACAAAACCACCCTTGGACAGTAAGTTTGTTATCAACAAGTTGGCAGTAAATTATTCTTAGCAGTAACTTGCAGTCAGAGGATTGTAAAGTAGCTCAGTGAAATTAGGAGTGAATTAGCCACTCCAGAGGGCTGTGTTGCCATCCAGCGTGACCTGAACAAACTGGAGAGCTGGGCAGAGAAGAAGAGAGGGGCAACGGGCACAAGCTGGAACACAGGAAGTTCCATTCAAATATGAGAAAAGCTTCTTTACAGTGAGGGTGACAGAGCCCTGGAACAGGCTGCCCAGGGAGGGCGTGGAGTCCCCTTCTCTGGAGCTGGCAGCCCTGGATGCAGTCCTGAGTAATGTGCTCTGGGCAATCCTGCTTTTGCAGGGAAGTTGGACTAGATGATCTCCTAAGACCCCTTCCAAAGTTGACAATTCCACGATTCCGTGATGTGATTTACAGACTAGACTGAATTTGCATATATTTTTCAAGGGCTAAAATTCCCCAACTAAAGCAAATAAAGACACCAGAAGCAACACATTATTTTTAACATTGCAGAACACTTCTAAGTTTGATGTGAGCTGTGGATTGCCAAGTATTTATTGGTCAAGTACAACAATGGCTCCATAATAATCTTGATAGCATTTCTTTCTTTTTTTAAAATATTTTGTGGTATCTGTCTGTGAATGCTGGGCATTTACATGACATTTAGGAGACCTTGCTCTAGGGTTCCGTCTGATTTTTAAGTCTTGTCTCTTCTAAGACTTTAGTCTGTGTGAGCCATTGAATCTCAGGGCCTCTTTTGAGCACTCTTATGACGCAAATATACTTGTCTATCTCTACCTCCTCATAGTTCAACTGCTCATCCCCAAGCAGTCCTGACCCTGAAGTGTTTTAAGTATTTTCTTTCCCTAATCAAAGGAGGAAGCTTGGCACTGAAAAGAGCAAACCAACACAGAAAGACTTCACATGGGCTTTCTACACACTAGCATTTCAACCTCAAATATAAAAAAGATTACATATTAGTAAAAGGCAAGCCACTGCAGTTTCATCCTTTCCTTGAAAGTCCTTGGAAGAGTTAGGCAGTGTGCAAGGGAACAGGGCTGGCAGCAAGACAGATGTGCTCCTGCCTTTCATTATTTATCACCCAAATGATGCTTTGATCAGCCTCTGTTGGAATCGCAGACTTCTGCCAGGAGATTTTATTTCCATGGAAACCATCTCCTCCAGTTCCTGTGTCAGCCAACTCTCCTTGGCAGCGCCCACCTCATCACTGCAATATCGCTCCCACTATTTGGTGTCAGTAGTTGGTCACTTGTCCCAATGGTACCTTGGTGCCAGCTCTGTGCCAGCACCTGAAGGGTGCATCAAAGGAGCACAAGGAAAGCAAAAATCAGTATTAAAGTCAATAGCCAACACTTGGACTATATTCAGAGTCTGTGTGTTGCGCAGTGTTTCCAGTCTAATAACATTACTGCTGAGCAGTACCTCCAGTCAGCTCCCAAATCACTAGAGAACAACCCAATCATAAATGGGCAGAGCCCTGGTTTTGCAGGTGGGAGAGGAAATGGGACTACCCACAGGAAAAAAAGAAGGGGAAAATGAGGCCATGGGAAGCTTCTGAAAAATTGATGGTGAAGACAGTGATTTTCAATCTTTCTGTGACTGTTGTATCTGCCAGTCTAATACTATTAAACACCCTTTCACCTGTCATCTGAACTGATCTGGGTCCAGTCTCAGAGCCAATTTACTCTCCAACAGCAAGAAAAGACAAAACCAACCATGGGGTGATGGAAGAGGAAACGGGAGTGCAAGTGAGGTACTGACTGATAAGGAAAGACATTAGCTCTCCCTGACCTGGCCACAGCCCAGAGGCAGGTGAGAGTCTTCCAGGGAAATTCCCAGGAGCTACCCAGCTCATTTCTTGGACCAAGGAGGTCCACATTGGAATCAGCTTATTTTAAGCCAAATGTGCTTGGTGAAAGGACTATCTTTACCCTCTAGCACAGCATGTTGCCCCTGGCTCCATGCCACTGCCACACTTCAAATACAATCAAACACATTCCCAAATATTTTCCTGACTCCTCTCCTTTTGGGAGAAGTTCCCAATTGTTCAGCTCGACCTTGCTGTTTTCCTATTCCTCTGGAAAGAGCTTGGGAAAGCAGACACCACGCACAGCCTTCTGATGAGGTGAGACAACTTTGGTTCCAGGGAGATTTCAACAAAATGCCACAGCTGTGTTTGACATCGGTAAAACCTGGGCAGAAAGCATTTTGCTTTGCATTCTAGCACTTGTTTTGGCTGAGCTGGGCCTTATCTAAAGGCAGCTGTCCATGTATTTGACTATGCTGTGAGGCACAATCCTCCAATTGCCTAATGTTCACAAAACTGTTATGCTGAAAAAGATCTATCCTTTACCCATCCAACACAGCCAACCACCTTCGTTGGGATCCTGCCCAAGTTTATTTAAGAGGAGGAAAAAGTTATTATGAAAATTACCACAGCATTTTTTTTCTTTTTGAAATGAAACATTTTTGTATCAATGCACAAACCACAAGAATGATGATCAGTTTAATAGTTTCCTGCGGGTGAACTCTTTCAAGTTGAGCTGTCAGTTAGGAGCATGGGTGGGGAGCCCATTTAGAGGAAAAGTGAGAATAATTCCCTTTCACAACACTCCCTGAAGGCAGACAAAAATCAGAATTACTCTGGGACGACTTGCTTCACCCTCCACATTTGGGCAGGTCTCAGCCTTCACCATTCAGCAGCATCAGCATGTGCTGAGGAAAAGCCATTCTTTAGCAGGTTGATACCTCTAAAAACAAGTACACGATGTTCTCTGATCTGCAGGTGAACAGAAAACACTGCACCACCGCATTTGTGCTGCTGCCCCGAGAGCTGAATCATTTCCATGACACACAAAAGGTGGTGTTATGTGGGTAAAGAAGATACAGGACAAGGTCTTAAAACAATTGTTTTTTACATATATTAGCACTGGGGGTTTTTTAATGCAGGTTACCTGCATAACATAAAATATGAAGCCCTTCTAAAAACCAGATTTTTACTTCCAAAAAGTTGCTTTTGCTGCATTGGATGCACATATAATCACCTTCTGCATTGAAAATATTAATTGCAGTCATGTAATTAGTGAAAAAATAAATTCTTGGGGTGACAGAGGGAATGTGCATTGGGATATTCATCCTCCATCTACCAATGTCTGGTGAACACATTGTATGTTTGGGACTTTGGGTAGCCAAAATCTCTTCCAGCAGCGGCCACATGATCTTCCATCGACCTTGCAAAGGTTCTCATCCCCCAGCTATCAGAAGGGGCTTCTAATTCTGTTTAGAACTTGATGTCATTTTTCATTATAAACCCATGGCTTTTCTATAAATACATGCAAATCCCCAAAATATTTCAGTAAGTGCTTTTATTGAAAACCAGTGGCTGAATTTAGGGCTTTGTGTTTTTTTTTTTAAAAAAAAACTTCAAACATACCTTTCAGCTTTGAAGATGTTTCAGCACTGGCACTGCTTCTTTTACCTCTGAGGTTTTTACAGGGGGTCTGGACAGAAATGAACATTTTCTCATGCTTACTCATAAAAAGTAAATACCAAGTATATTTCCAAGCCACTAGAAGTGTTGGTGCCTGATTTCCAGGTTGTCCAGTTTCAGAGACACCGGTGGGGCTGATGTTAATGATCTGAAATCAAAGCCTGCTTTTTAAGATGTGCACCTGAACTGGCCCATTCTTAATAATACCACTGCGACAATACTGTTTCCCCATTGTAACTCATATTATTATTGCATAAATATGCTTGATCATGTTTGGAAGAGAGATAGAAGAAATGGGGGGGGGGGAAGATTCATTAAAATCAAAACCGAATAATTATATGGAGTGAACACATCAGAAGAAACAACACAATTTTAATAGTGCAATTTAGTATTTCTCATTTTTTGTGTTGGATCAGGAATTTTTTGTGTTGTCTGTGGTCCCACAAAGCTGGGATCCTTTCTTGTGATGAAGTTTACAGAATCCCCTCCCACATGCATTACCATAGTAGCCTAATGCTTCTCCAAAGCACATAGCACATACAGAACAGCCTGCCTGTCTCTGCTCCTGACACAGAATAACCTTGAGTGAAAAGTCACGTACTGCCTGCATCTCAGCTTCTCAAGGGCTTAATAATGCCTGCAGCAAAGGTAAGTTGTGGGGTAGTTGCCAGCAGTTTAAAGAAATTCTGAGATTCTTTGATGGAAGGCTGATAACTGAACCTGCATTTGAAATAAATTTTCAAATGTCTTTTTGCTCACCCTTCTGTCTACTTCTCTGTTCTCTAAGCTGTAAACAGAGCTTTCCTTTTCCTCTGTGTAATGAAAAGAAAGAATAAAAAGCCCTTTGGTAAAACTGGCATCATAGTATCTTACTTTAATTAACAATGCAGATTTAAAATAATCATAGATCTTTACCCATTATTTAGACTAAAGCATTACCATGATCAAATATAATTTAAATTTTTATTCCTGTACAAAAGGTTCTGTTCTGGCTAGTAGGAGCAGGGACAGAGATAAGAATTGTTTCCATTATATAAGAATAGAAGCTTTCAAACTTTTTCTGTTTGAGGACTCTGAAAAATTTTCCAGTAAGGATGAAGAATGTTAAGAAAATTCACATGTAGAATCCTGTATCACACAGTTCGGTTTGATTTTGCCCCACTTTTAGAAGCCTGCTTCACAGGCTGAAAGTCACTGACCTACATGGTCATCCCCTACATATTTCCATGCACAAGCCCCCAGAGTTCAAGCTTGCACTGTGATACGGAATGTGATAACAAGGCACCAATTTCCAGTGCTGGAAGTAGACTGAGTTTCGCTGTGAAAACTATGCCAGAGAGTAGTTTGGATCTCCAGAGCAGCCCAAAACCTGAAGGTTGCAGAGACAACTCAACCTTTTATCAGTGGGTATTGCTGTATTGCTTCTGTATGGGTGGGGTTTAAGCTGCAGGTTTCAGAAATGAGCACCACAGGGAAAGTAGCTGTCAGTGGCTAAAGATACTGAGTTTCTTTTATTTGTTTTTCTCCTTTCAGGTCAGCAAATCTGAGTTCTTTCTGGGAAATCCTGTCATCAGCAGACACTTAGACAAAACCACATCTCCCTTTCTCACTCATCAAAGGAGCACGACAGCCATGGTCCCATGCTCAGGCATTGGAGCAGACACTGAAGACTATTGAATTAACAAAATTATTGCGATTTACCAGAAAAAAGCTGCTCTACTTTAGAACTGTCAACACAAATTTACAGTTGCAAATACAATTGGGTGGAGCTAAAAAAACGTTACCTATATGCTGTGAACACAGCTGTTAACTTTATTGACTTGCTGCAGTCACAGTAAACAATCAAGATCCTAGTATGCCATGTGCTTTCCAAAAAGATAATACAGACGATTCCTGCTCTAAAGAGATAGGGTCTACTCCCTTTACATTAGACTCTCCTCCTCTTCTTAAAGAGATCATCTTCCTACGCTTGAATAATCAAACAAGGGATACCCTCTTTTGCTAGGTATCCAGCCTTGAGAAGATTACATGTCAAGTAGCTTATGATGTATAGGAATGCCAAGATCACACTGGTGAGCTATGGAACATGAGTCTGGAATGTTTAGGTGAGAGGCTGACGTTTCTAACAGGGAATGGAAGGTCCTGACATATAGGAGTTCACATGCAGGTAACACTCAACACACCAGGTCCACGCACTGCACCAAATTTTCTGCTGTATCGGCTGAATGTCCCACTTGTCCACTCATAAAGATGTCTGTGGAGCCCAGCACAACATAATTTAGGGAGAAAGATCAAAATGCGGGGTGGTTTCCAGCTATTGTTAAATTCTGACTTCTCCATCATCCACAGTGCTTGTTAGGAAGAAGGAAGAAGGGTATTTAAAGAGGAAAATACCCTTTCTTCTTGTGTGAGAACAGTCCAGGTACCAAAGAACAAGAGCTTCCAGACTCTTCCAAGTTGCACCTCACTACACATAATCATTTGTTAAATATGGACTACAATCAGGTCTTCTGTGCCATCAGGTAGACAATAGGATTTCATGGTGTTTTAGATAACAAAACATAAAGAAGGCATACCCTAGAACTCCATAAAATTTTGTCTTACTGATAGAGAGATATTTGGCCAGTTCCTTGACCCCAGAGAAAGAAATGTACCCAGGTCCTCTGTGCCCAGTGTTTCTGGCTACAGAGGCACACAGTTGCTCAAAGGCATGGCTGTTTTATTACTGGGTTTGATTTCCTGAATTGCTCTGCCCAGTATGAAGTAAGAGCAGCAAATTATGGCCAAATTACCTTCTTTCTTGCATCTTGTGCTGGCAAACTGAGACTGTGCAAGCCTGCACAAACAGTTCCTTACTGCAGCAAGCTCCCATTAGTAATGCTGTCTCTAAGGCATTCTAGAGCTTTTTTGCCTGAAACTGAAGTTTACCTCATACCTGACTTCAGTTTGGAGGGAATGATTCCAGTCTGGCCAAAAGTCCAAGTAAGGCAGAAGAAGATCCACTTAAGAAGTCCATTTAATCTAAACTGCCTTCTGTCCCTGTCACAGTAACTCCTTTTGCAAAGTATTCAAGATCTGTAGGCGGAAAACAGAGAGAGATTGTTCTTGCTCTTTCTTTGGCATGAAGGATCCTCCTACAGGTGGTACTTCCCCAAACTTCCTGTTTTTCCACCTCCTTGGCAGAGATGGCTCCAGTATTTCTTCTTCATGTCCATATTTTTCTTCCCTTTCCCCCTCAGCTGTCCTTTCTTGCTTGTTTGGTGCTTGTTCTTTCTGCCCTTGTTTCGCTGCCAATTGTGAATGAGCAAGGACATTTTGAGAAACCCAGAAAGGTGGGCTGAGGGCTTGAATATATATTCTTACTAAACAGGATTAATTAAGTAGAGGATTTTATTCCTCTGAAAGTGTAGCCTGTCCCTTTTTGCTATCTGGATGGTTACACTAAATCAGAGCACCAGTTTCTTATTTGTCTTTGTTTGGAGACGTATCTTCAACAGGAACAGTCTTTGAGTTTGTTTTTTCCCCGATCTTTTGGTCTTGTCAGTTGCCTAAGCGTCCTGATTTTTAAGATTTCTAACATCATGCCCATCCCATTCTGTACTCCTCTTTCACTTATCTCCTGGCCACTAAGCAGTTGAAGGAAAGCTGTCTCTAGATTAATTAAGATGCTGAGAGTTACAGATTTCTGTTTTCAGAACTCCTTTTGGGTAGAGGAATTCAGATTTTATGTACAGTCACAGACACATTTATTCCTGCTTCTACCTCTCAGTAGCCCTTCACAGTGAGCCCCCAGCACACCTCAGAGCTATCGTGCATCCTCCAGAGGAGATGTTTGACTGCCTCCAGCAACACCACAATTCCCTTTCTCCCCTCGTATTTCTACTGCTCTTCAAGATACCCCTGGTCAGGACTTGAAAGAACATAAGTGCTTCACTGTCAACTGCAGTCTAGAAACCTGCATTTTGAGATTACAAGGCTGTGCTGTTCTACAGAGCTGCCTAACTCTGCTGGCGTGAAGTCAGTGATAAAACTATCATTGGCTTCCACAGAAGCCAAGTAAGGCCAAAGCAAGGAGCAAGGCTCACTCGAAAATTTCACCTGCAAGGTCTTCTGGCCATCAACAGTGTATGGCTGGACTTCATCCCTGTCTGGTTGCCGTGTGTGAGGCTGGGTTTGGAACCGGTTCTACTCTGACTCACTTTTTCCATATAGCTTCTCTTAAAACAGAGTACTAGTACAGAATTAACAAAAATTTTTGCAGATCAAAAAACGCCCCAAAACCCCATGATGAGAAACAAAATAGCGCACAGATGAATCATGACAAGGCTGAAACAACAGAAATTTCTCTATCAACCTAAATAGTGGGAAACACTCAGTTTAATTGAGGTATCTTATTTTAGATACTGCAGGCAAACAGGGGTATCTGGTTATTGTTAGTGATGAGAGGAAGGCGGGGAAGGGCTGGGAGTCTCAAAGCAGCTCCAGAAAGCATCCAGGAGACGGGATCTCTCCAGCAGCCAGTTGCTCAGTGCATGCTCCACAGGCCGGACAGCAGAGTATGCAGACAGCTTTCTCTGGCTTGGGTTCCTTCCAAGATTAAAAATTGAATCCACCTGAGGTAAACAGACTCACAAATCACCTTATCTTGCATGACATGACGGACAGATGTTTTCCTGTTACACTGAACTGCACAAATGGGACATGTTTTCCTCAGGTCAGGTTCCCAGGTTAATGCCTGGCACATGGAGCTGCCTTCTTGCCTTTCTTTGGGGGGAGACCAAAGGTAAAGAGCAGACACGACAGGCTCACCAAAAAGTCAAGAGTTGCAGAAACCAACTAGAAGGTCCCAAAGGCGCTAACATCATCAAACCACCCCTGAAAATATTCCTTGTGTTGTCTCATTTGGACTATAAGAGGTGGAATCAGGGACATGTCCATTGTTAGATGTTCATACAGCAAGGACTGCAGCATGAAAACCAAAGTCCTTCCTGCCTTGTGACTGTACATCAACTGTGCAAATATAATATCCATTCTTTCCCCATTTTCTGTGATCTGAATTGCCACATATAAAAGAAGAGGAATTCCGAGGGAGGATGAAAACTGCTGAGTTCACAGGAGTTGAGAAAGTTTGCACTGAGACATAATGATGCTTGTAGCTGCTACTGTGCCTGCCTATTGATTGCCATCTGGAGACTGCTCCCTAGCCTGTGGAGACAGGGGTCAGTATTGCATCAGGACATCCTGCTGCAATAACACATCAGACCTGGTCCCTACAACAGGACAGTGACTGTCTGGCATCCATTCTCCATCCCCCAATTAACAAATCGTCTTCTAGAGGCTCAAAAATACACCTGCCACAGTAAAGCAGAAAGGCTTTACATTAGTATTTGGGGGAGCCTTTTTAACTGTAGGGGATAGCCCCATCAGCAAAAGGTAACCCCTAATCTAACAGCTCTAAGTAAGCTTCTTATCCTCCTAGGAGAGAGCTCTAGTAAGTAATGTTAAATATTTAAATTATTGCTCTCTTTAACTCCTCTCTCTTCAGTGATTAAAGACAATACCTATGTAATCAGGCTCCCAAAATGTGCTGATGTGTTTGAACTATGTGAATTGTCCTCCTTCCTCATATTTCATCCCAGACCAAAATGCTATGGGATGCTAGAAGGTCCCTTGCCCACAGAACTCAAGGCAAGACCTATGTATGGTCATGATTTGAGGGTGTTCAGCTTCTTCCAGATCAGGGGCTTGCATTTTGATTTCCTATAGATTTATGGTCAGGACTATAAACTGCCAGATCAGTGTTATGAAGTTTCTGATGATGAACTAGGGGACTGAACATGCTTCTAACACTTTTATCAAAACTTTGAACTGGCATTTTATGTTGTCCAGCTTCACAGGCTTAGCTTAAGCTGTTTTGTTGAACAACCAGAATTGCATGAAATATTGCTCAGTGCAATACAATAGCTGGCGCCAGACCAACTGAAACAAGGAGACAATTTGATATTCCTTACCTTCTGTACACATGTAGAAATCCTCGTGTTTCTGCACAAACAGGATTTGCATATTCAAATGCCCATGCCCATCAACTATTGATTTGAAAGAAGGATCCTTGAACATTGTGGTATCTAGCTTTCACAGAGACAAGATGTTTCTAAAATCTCAAGAAATAAAGCAGCATAAGCCAAGATAGATGAAAAATTTGGAGAATTTATCCTCCCTGATGATATGATCATAAAACTGTTGGTACAAATGTCTCCTACTAATACAGAGCATGACACTTAAGCAGACTTGCCTCTATCACTCATCTGGGTTTCCTCAACAAGGGGACCACTCAGATCCTTCTGGGTGTGAATCTGGGAGCAAGCTAATGTCTATGCAGTGTGACTATCTGGGCAAGAAAGACCCTGGAATAGAACAAGGAACTAAACAGCTTGCCAGTAGAGAGAGACAACTGAGAAAGCTGACCTTCTTGGAGAACTTTGTAGAACATCAGGTGGGTGTTACTAGCTTGAACCCAACCTTCACTACCCAAAAGAATAGTAAGTATACTGAAACTATCTCATCTTCATCCACAAAAGAATTCCACAAATAAAAGATTAAAAAAAAACCCAACTTACACATTAAATTATTAACGCTTACATTTTAGACACATTGAAAGCATTTTTTAGGATTTTTTAAGCATATATCCAGGAAAAGGAGAAGGCAAAGTTTTTTCTTAACTGTCTAATAGATCTTCTGCCTGATGTGTCAAGAAGATCCACCTCGGTTCTGAATTTTACACTGGAATTCAGCTACGCTTTATGTTTATGTAATTAATGTATTTTGTATTTGTTCAATAGTTTACATTTGTATTGGCACAGAGGTTTTGCTAACGGTATGTGGAGACTGAATCATCAAATACCTTTAGTGTGCACCTTGCACGTAGGAAGGTCTTGAATTAACTGAAAAGAAGACATAATTCACACTGCTAATTTATAAATTCCCGAAAGAATTCAGGTTTTGCCTAGGTATTACTGAATTTTCTGTTCAGAAGAGAACCCCTACTAGTACTCTATTCTAGCTGTGTCATATTGGACTATCCAGCTAAGTTTAAAATCCTATCATGCCAATCTGCCATTTCTGGTAGCATCCAGTAAATTTATTTGCCAGAGAGAGAAAAACATAATTTTAAAAATTATAAGATTCATTAAAATTCAAACAGAAATGTCAAAAGATCAAAAAAGGTAGAACATGCCACTCAAAAAAAATTGCCCAGGTTAAGTTCATTTCCTCCTTCCTGAAGAGAATTAAAAAAAAAAAAAAATAAAAAGTATATAAACCAATTTATACTAACCCAAAATTTTACTATTGTTTTGTGAAACAGTTTTCCTTGTAGATCAATGGCAATGATTTCAGAGCAATTATTTGATTTCTTGAGTGGCTGAAAAAGAGTAATTTTGTTCCTGATTCTCATTTATGATAGTAAGCATTCAAGCAGATAGTGAACATTTTCAAGGTCGGAATCAGAAGTTGTATTAGCACATTCCTGCTTTCAAGTTAAGCATGTGCTTAAGTGCTTTGCTTGGCTGAGACCTGGCACCTGTTTAAATCAAAACATAATTCCATTGAACTCAGTGGTGTTGCATCTGTAAGTGAGCAGAATATGTGGGAAGAAAATGAGACCCATATGGTTTTGAAAAAAATCCCAGCAAAATGTTGAACTAGTGTCATGGATTAAAAGGAGGCCTAAAACTCACAGAACTATTGTTATTTTAGTTGACAGTGCTGTATTTATCTGGTATATCCTGTCTGCCTATTATATATTTAAGATAACATAGCCTCATCGATTTATACTAGCTAAGACTTTGACCCTAAAAGTGAATTTTAAATGTATTATGCACTCCAGAAATCAAATCTTCAGATCTTGGGAATTACACTCCTTTAATCAAGGAAGAGAAGTGACATCATATGCTTATCACAGCACAGCTCAAATTTCAAATATTGCCCTGCTAGAATTAATCCAGCTGAGTGAAAAAATAAAATCTTCAGGACTGAAGACGACATCTGAGCAAACCATGAGGATTCTGCCTATGAAGAAATGATGGCATTCATTACATGAACTATTTCTTTCCAGAAAAAATATAAAGAGACTTTGCACGCACACACAGAGTACAGCAATACTTTGATCCTAAAAGTCAGTAAGAGAGTTAATGTACCTTGGACTGAGCTCCACAGTCCACAGACTAGATTATCAGTAGACATGTTTAGCTAGACCAGAACAAGCTGTGCTTCCATGACCCCCAACAGAGATATCTTCACTATCGTTCGATAGAATTTGGAGATAAAAGTCAGTCCTCCTACTGCTTCTGTTGCTTGTGTTGTACTGTACTTCTTCGAGCGATTTGTGAAGGTTCACTGAATGGACCGATCTGCCATCTCTACAGGCTATGAAACAAAAGTTCATGATTTCTTCTTGAAAATAGTCTGTTTTGTTTGACCTATTCATTCAAGGACATAAGTAAGTGATACCTGAAGACAGAAAGAGTTGGCCTGGATTCCTAGCTGTTGTAGCTTGGCAGGGATCCAACAGTGTCCCCATAGCTAAGGTAAAGATCTGGTACTATTTGGTTTCCTTAAAAATAAGTCAAGAAACTGATTCAGCGATCTGCTAGTGAAAATTATCTCCTGAAAACAACACAGTACTTATAACTCCCACCTCTTGCCATGAATGCTTCAACCAAGGAAATATTTAAGACAATATGCACAATTCCCATTCGTTGGTCCATATTTATTTGAAAAAGAATTAGAAAGTGTTCTCAAGATTACACACACACATTAAAAAATAAAAGATGATGCCCTGTGCAGTTGTCTTTCTGGTGTTTCAGCACATCCCTGAGGACATCCCTTCAGCTTTATTCCCTTGCAGAATGATGGTATGTACACTGCAGAGTCAATCAGACAAGAAGACAATGGGAATATCAGAGCACTGTCTCAGATTTGAGAATTAGATACCTTCTACCTTATGTCTGTGTCTGCAGAATTAGAACATTTCTTAAAAGAACACGGACATTCCTTAAGATCAGTTAAGTGAGTACAGTTTGTGAGACTGTACTATCACTAACCCCCTATCAATCATTAGAACAGTACTACACAAGTTTCTTGCAGAACTATGATAGCCAGCAAATCTCAATCAGCAAATATGAAGGTAGTAATGTTTTCTACTAGGTGGGTGAACTGGGAGGTAAACACTGGTACCCCAGATTGGATTTCTGCAGGTGCACATCACTGGTGCATCAATCTGACTTGCTACCCAGTGGAGTACAACACTATCAACGCTAAAAGACAGCAAATGTCATTAGCAGCAAAGACAAAAATGACTAAAAATATGTCTCTGCATACACCAGATAGATGAGCTGCCAGACCCCTGGCTACAAGGCACTGTGGACACTATGAATTTGCAGAGTTGCAAAGGGAGAGTGAACAAGTCCATGGAAGCGAAATCCACTGAGGTTGCCACCAGCCTGTGCTTGCCTTAGCAAGTTCAAAATGATAACAGTTTGAGGTCAGGGATGGATTAAGGAGAGATATAGTATGCAGTTACCCTTTTTCTCATACCCTTTGCTAATTCTCTACTCTTAGCCACAGCTGGACACAGGTTCCTGAGTTTGACGGAGCTGTGGTGTGTTATAACCATTCTCATGGGGCTCTCCATGGCAAAAAATCACAGAGCTGCTGTCCTGCAATCTGCCATTTTCTAACAATCATTTGTGGGTTGGACACACGCTTAGAAATATTCTGATCAGTACAAGTTGCTTCGCTAGGCCAAATGCCAGCACTAGGGGGAAAAAAAAAAAGAAGAATATCCTTGGTGGCAAGCACATAAAGGCAGTTGACAATGCAGTAGTGACATCGGTAAAGAAACTCTGCTACCCTGGCAATGTGCTCTCTTGGAAAGGCATCAGAGCCCAGTAAGAGCCAGGGGAGCCCTGGGGAGATTAATGCAGTGTGTCTGGAATGAAGGCGACATCCGACTTTGCACAAAAGCAAGTGTCTACAACACAGTTGTCATTACTCCTTTGTGTGTCTGAAAAGACGGAACAATTTATAGCTGTCATGGCAAGCGGTCTATTCAATTCTTCAAGCAATGCCTCCAAGTCTTGGCTGGTATAGAAGGGCACAATGAGATCTCTGCAACTGTGATCTCCGAGTATTGCCAGTCCTCCTCTGCTCTTCAGGAAATCTGGGGCACGTGTCAGTTAGCAGCAAGTTCAAAGCCATCTCTGATGGTCTACTCCGACAGGGTGAAGAGTTGAAAGACTGAAGAAACGCTATTGACCCCTGCTTAAGTCAGACCGTTAGCCATGGGGAACAATGCTGACAACTCTGGCTGGGACAGAAGACATCCTGAGTTGCTCCAGGCCAAGAACAGTAATGATATGGTGCAGTATGAACAGTGACACAGGAAAGGAGGCATAAGGAAGTCAGGAAGAAAGGTGTAATACAGTCAGAAATCTGCAGCATTTGCTAACTTGGAGGATTATAAAAGTCAGTTTTGTTTCTCACCTGTAAGGCCACTCAATACTTTCAAGTCCCTGCCCTCTAGACAGTCAGTGAGTACCAACTGCCATGCTCTTGAGGGACCTGCAAATTGAGTGGTGGAGCCAGCACTGTCATCTGTCAAGGCATGGCTTACAGCAGGAGATGGGACAGATCTACTAACCCGCTCTGCTAACTCAGAATCCTTACCATGCAATATTAACGACGGCTTTTACTCCTGACCCCTTAATTTCCAAAAATTTCTTGAATACATCATGTTACAAGGAAGCTTTTCTGTGGAATAGCCTTTGTTGCCCATTTTTCTGTTATGCTGTGACAGTCTCAAGCACACTGCGCTCCTGTGGGATCTCCTATCCTTGTGTGCTTCAAGTTCCGTTTTACTCCTCAAATGGGTTATTTCAATGCTGTGACTCATGTAGTAGAAGTTGTACAGAGGGTAGTTCTTCAGTAGTTTCAAACTCATGTATCTCTGATGAAATGTTGCTGCTTTTAGTTTAATTTCCTAACCATGCTGGCTGCTTGGCCATTAGGAATTGTATCCTACTAGTTCTAGCAAGTCCTGAAATTTGCATGCAATTGATCAGCTCCTACAGAGCAGGTTCACCATGAGAGTGTGACAACAAGGGTCAAAGAAACTATATGTGCTCCTTTGCAAACTGATTTAGCATTCAGTGATGACTTCCACATGTCCTGCAGTGGACGGGGATACACTCTATGGGGAGTGGTTATTTTCCCATGTGTAGCTGGTTTTGTGGAGGTTTCTATAGCACTGCTGACAAAGGGAAATGCAATGAATTTTCACTGATGGAAACACTGGCCCAGGACAGATCAGAACAGCCAAATAGACCTACAAATGTCTTCTGTGCGTGGAACTAAAGAAGACCCATACAAAGAGGAAAGCCCCAGACTCTGGACTCACACACTCTGATGTGAACACACAGTGACTCTGCTGGACTCAGCATGGGCTATTAGTCATGTAAAACAACAAAGTTAGCTCCTTTAATCTTTTTTTTTTCTTTCTTACTCTTCTCTGAACTGTCTCCAATTTGTCAATATTAAGAATTCAGTGTTCGGCCCCGCATGCCAGGTACAGCCACAACAGAGGAGCTATTACTTCCTTGCTCTGTAAGATGATGCCTTTTGCATATGCAGCCTCAAAATTTTAGTTTTGGAGGGTTTTTTGCATCCCATTGAATCATTTTATGTGCCAGAACGATCTCTCCAGAAACACTGCTATGCTTCCACAGTCTTGCTGCTGCATAAGCTTCCTTTTCCTACTAAACAGATTGGTTTCAGATTTATTTTCTCCACAGTCTTCTTGCTTGCTTACTTCTCTCCCTCTTGTGATTTTAGTAACCTGTCTGTCTTTATCAGCCATCATCCTGTCTCCCAGCTAAAGATTGCGGCAGATTTCGCAACCAAGAACCTATAATTCTCCTGAAAATTTGCTTTTCTTAATTTAAAATCAGCTCTGCAAGTCAGAAACTTAGATCTATGCTGATCTCTCCAGTGACCCTCAAAAAAAACCACACACACACCCTTGCATCTTAAAGCTGTCTGTTTTCATTACTCTCTTAGAGAACATTTTCAACCTAGCAACAGAACCTCTTTCCAAGACAACTTCGCATTGATTACCTAATCAAGTTTCATTGCAAGACACTGTGATTATATATTTCCCAAAAATCCAAGTAATCTGTTTAAAGAAAGAACCCAAACAAAAAACAAACCTAGTTTTCCAGGCAAGATTAACATTTTATAAACACATACTGCTGATTTTCACTATTAAAATAGAAGTGAAAATCCAATTTGACAAGTAGATTCCACTTCAGTTATGGCAGCCTCAGAACAGGTGACTAGAAAAGCAATAGTAACATTTGCAATTTTTTTTTTCTGAACCTGAAGATGGACTGTGCTGCTTCTCTCTGCTCTTTCACTACCTCCCATCAAAGACTTATGTTTATTAAGCTATTCCCTAAACATCCTGGGATGCATAATAACTTCTTATCTCCGTATGTTCACATGTTCCCCTAACACAGTTATTGAGGCTAGGTCTTTCTGACCTAACTTGGCATATTTCTCTTGGAATAGGATTTATTTTTACAGGGGATCACTATTTCAGCCAACTTTTGCATCATGAACCACCTCCTCCTCCTATTTATTTATATTTTAATAAGCCACTAATTTCCCAATCAAGGAACAAGGACAGCTTTGGCTGAAAGCCAAACTGAGGCAAAAAGACAATAGTAATAGAAAAAGCTACATGAAACCACCTGTTTAAAAAAGCAATAGATAGCATTAAATATCAGTTAGACGCAGGTAACTGATAAAGGAGGCAAACAATATCGAGAAAATTACTGCTGGCAAAGTGAAAGCCAGACAAGTGCTTCAGCAGGAATGTAATAACAGAAATTCTAACAACTACAATTGTCTGTTACCTAAATGGAGAGCGTAAAATTGCTGATACAAGACAACTGAAGAAAGAAGGAAACAAAAAAATCAGCAAGTATATCTCTTAATTTGGAATACTTATAAAGGAGGATAGGAATATGGAGAAAGATGTTTCACCTTTGACAGTGTGGTTTATGTGCATGTGCAAACTCCTGAAGACTTTCCCAAATGTCAGAAGATGATTAGTATGTCATAAAAAGCAGATAAATTCAAGAGGACTGACACGCGGCAAATACACAGTGAGTTTCAGAAAGAAAAAGGATTTTTACCCAGCCAATTTTATTCCACGGAGCCTGAAACCAGCACAAGCAAAAAAAAAAAAAAAAAAAATGGGGAAAAGCTGTTAGGTGATTTAGCCAAGGAAGTTTTGGGGAAAGCAGAGTTTGATATGCAAACCTGGTATCAGGTGGACTTATGGTTGGTAAATTTAAGGTGCAAAATGTATTTGACTGTACATTATATATGGTATTCCACACACAAACTGTCATAATAACATATTGGAAAAGGCATGATTTAGGCAATGCTTCATTATTTGGGTTCTCTCTTCCTGTGTAGTTTTGTGCAATACCAAGACAGTTCTTATGTGAATAATTAAAATACGTAATTAAGTTTGGGGTGGCATTTTTTGCAGGGAGAAAACACAACACCAGAAGTAAAGGGATAGAGAAAACACTTCTTAACAATTAATTTAACTCTATCGGTTGTCAAAATTGATAGAGGCAAGTTGATTATAAGAAATAAAAAATAAAAATATCTTCACCCAGTGAAAACACCACAGGTGAATGGACTCTTTCAGCCAGCAGAAAAAGCAATAGTTAAAGTCTGTGCGTGAAAGGCAGAGCCAGAAACTGAGAAACAAAAGACACATTTTGAACAGAAAGGATGATTAATTTTTGGACAAACTACCAGGGGAAGTGATGAATACTCATATGAGTCAGGTCAGCACAAGGTGGGATCCATCAGTCAGTGACAAGCATGGGATCTGATTAAATCATTAGCAAACTACTTCTGGCATTAAGGTCTCCACGTTGCTGAAGAAACCCAGCAATGAGCCACACCATCTGACCCAATAACCTGCAGTAGGGCAACATCTCTGGTCAGCTGCCCATTGCAACCTCACTCTTCCTTGCTCCAAGTCATAGAATGGATTGCTCCCTCATAAAGTGCCCATCCTAGCAACACAGGAGCTTAAGAGATGAACAGAGCTTGCTTTGAATTGGAGGGAAACTCATATACATACCTTACCAGCAGGGAAACACATACTTTACAAGGCAAACCGCACCTAAGACTTTTTTTCCCTTCCCTCTCTTTTCAAATCAATCAGGCCCTGTGAGTTTGACTCTATATGCACCTCTCTTGCCTTCTGTCAAAGCAAAAAAATTCAATTCTAGGTGAATATACAATCTCTTCCATTCAGGACCGGTGCTGGCAAAGCACAGGGTGATGGGAAGCTGCTGCTGGCAACATGGAGATGGGCTGTGGCCACAGAAATTCCATGGGGTTGCCACATGCTGAAAGAGCTTAGGTGCCATTGAGAGTTTGGGGATTTGAGTCACTCTTCTCTGAGGGGCAGGGCACAGAAGCCAGGTTTGCTACAACTCACTTGGGAAGCAGCAGCCATCGTAGGAACCATCTGCCTGTGACAAACACTGGTCCTACCACCATTGCTGTCATGTCCCTTCCCCTGCTGGAGCTCAGGGCCTCACTCAGCCCACGGCATCCTGTTCATTATCTTGTTACAATCCACATTTTGGAAGAGTCTGATTGCCCCACATACCCTGAGAGAGGCAGGGTACCAATGAGATGTACAGGTCTTAGACCCCTTTTGAAAGATTTCTCTGAGCACAACTCATAAGGCGAAGAGAGAAGATTTTACACTTGCTTGTAATTTGGACTTTGCCAGGTCTGAACATAGAGACCTTCAGTTTTAAAGTCTGTCAATCCTGTTTCCCATGCCAGCTTCATATTCACTGGAGGAAATAAATGAGAAAGAAGGAGTGGGAGAGATGAACTTTGTAACAAGCCACATCAGTGTAGGGAAGCAGGGAAAGGTAAGTAGAGTTTATTTTATCAGGCCTGCACAGGAAGTCTCAGAACCAAAAATTGCTCTCATCCCAGCCAGCACTCCATGTTATTTCTGGCACCTTTGTCAACTGGTTTGCAAAAAACCTCAGCAGACCGTACCTCTCAGCTCCCTCCACCTTGAGCATTTTACTGAAAACCAGGGCTGTTCCTACACTGACAGGTTGAAGCATCTCTTGGGGTCTGGTGATGCTGCAGCCAGCTTATTGACTCCAGCAAATAAATAAGAAAGGCTGCCTCTGAGCAGAGGCTGTTCAAAATGTCAGCTTTGTCACTAGTACTACCCCAACTGAATAAATTAAGCCAGTTTAGGTATGCGGATACAGAGACTTCACACCTTCACATGCAGTATAGATCTAGTTTAAGAGAAACATCCTGGAGCAAGACCCTGTTGCCTTGTTTCCCTGGGAGTGACCTGTCACATTTCTTTCATGCCATAATAGACCTAATTAAGAGATAATTCACTTTTTTACTTTTTTTCAGCTGTTGTCTTTCCCCCCAAAAAAATGCTCCTGTTTTGGGGGGCAAAAGATACATTTTTAGAGCTCAAGTTCAAATTTTGTTTCGACAAGAACTTGCAAGTTGCTCTTCGACGTTGGCTTGGTCAGAAGGGTAAACTGCTCATTTCACAATCTCCTAAATCTGGTTTTGAGACACGAAAACTGAAGTACGGGGGTGAGACTCAGGCCCATCGCTTTGTGTGGACCCATAGAGGGCACCAGACACTCATTTTTCAGTGCACTGGCCAGGTGCTTATTCTGTCCTCCCCAGTAACTACGCAGAGGGCTGGGGGACTCCCCGGGATAAGGGCTGGGAGCTCAATGGAAATGTAAAATTTGAATTCTGATCTGAACTGCTGGAATGAGGAGTATTTCAATTTCCTGCCACTTCCAAACTAAATACTAAAATAAAACGCTGGTCTGATCTGAAATTTCTTTCTCGAGTATCTGATGAAATAGGAAAAAAAATCAGCCGAAATATTTTCTTTTCCATTTCAAGAATGGACAAGACACAAAAAATAATCTGTGACACAAGAAGTCTCTTCCCATTGGAAAATCCAAGCCTATAATTTGGAAACCGTCAAAAAGAACTGTTCTGACTTCTTTTTTTTCCCTTCTGTGACAGAAAACGAAATTAATTTACAGTTTGGTGTCACTGAATCTGCATTTGCCATCAAAAATGTACAAGTGGGACATCCTCCCACCCTAGCCCCAGTTGTCTCAAATTAACGCTCTCCAGAGGAAGCATTTCAGGGGCCTTTGTAAAGATCACACTCTGAGAAACCCATTTCACTATTTACTCACCACCAGTGATAAATGAGAGGTAAACGGATGGGAAGAAAACAAACCCACTATGTGACTCACTCTTATGTGAGAATTGTCCTGTTTGCCATAACCACAAGTCCTGCTATATTATCACAATGGTTTATTTAATCTGCGCGTTAACTCTAGATATCATCTAACACATCTGCTCCCATCTTGCAGCCAACGGATCTCGGTCCTACAGGCAGAACTTCTTCCAAGCTCATTTCCACGTCTGACAGGGTAAACAGGAGCTCAAACAGTCCCACACCAGCAACAGCCTGATGCACAGGGTATCTGAAGTACCTACCAAGACTGAAATATTACACGGAGAGCTGCATAAGGACTTACATTACACAAGCATGGATGTAGCAAGCTAAACAGCATCTAGGAAGTTGCTCTCAGTAAATCTAAATAAATTTGGGAAAGGGAAGGCAGGAACACTAGGCTCAGAAGCAAGATTATGATCAAAATACTGAGGTAGTTCCTCTCTCTTGGTAACTGTCCAAACTAGCATCCTCAATACCAGACCCGCCAAGTCTCCCTGGGTTTGAAAACTGCTTACTTTTTGAATTTCTCAATTCAAGCTTCTTTCTTTTTTTCAGCAGCCTTTACTCCCCCTTGTCTCCCATCTTTCAAATGTCTCTTCACTTCTTGCAGCATGGAGGATGCAACCTTCTCAAGTTTTTCATCAACTTTAGTGGAGTTGGATTAAACCCCAGATTCCTGCAGCAGCAGAATTTGGGTGTCTGTCTAGGACAAAATATTTCTTACTGCTTGGACAGACTTTGCTCTGTACTCCTCCCCCATTTCTCTTCCTTAAGTAAGAGATTAGATTATCCTTAAATAATATGTTTCCCAACTGTTTTGTGTGGCAAACCCTCTCTGCTTCCTGCTTTATACGTGGTTTGCATCCTGTGCACATGGCCTAAGAGATCAGTTGTTCAGCCTCAGGGGGCAATTAATCCCCAGCACTGTAATCTGCACAGAGGCATTTAATCTTTCAGGAAAGATGCACCTGAAAGGAGCTTTCTGAGAAGCACATAGTTGATAGAAACCACTGAGAAAAGCCAACAGCTTAGCCAGAGGCTGGGAATCTCCTTTCTGCTCTGATCAAGTTTCCCCAGCAATTAAATGAGGACCCTTACAACAGAAGTATTTTTTCGAAGGCTGATGAGCAAAACTCCCCAGGATTCAATTTTCAGATCACCTCAGAGATCCCTGTTGCAAAATGGACCTTCTCCCAGGGGAGTGTTTGATTCTGCTCTGGCTGGTTAGGGAGTCTCTCCTGGCATTGGGCTGATCTTTCCTCAGCCCTCATATAAAAATTCAGCCTCCAGATAGTGGATCTACAGCCGAGACTCTCCCTGTTGCACAAACTCCAAATATACAGAGGTCCTAATCTCTCCTTTTGGTCTGGAAGTGCAACTAAGGCCACAGTCATTAGAAAGCTCTTTGATGAGGTAGTCAGAGAGTGATGCCTCTTTCATTTTGCCACCTTGTTCTGCACCAAGATATTCTGGATTACTTTTTCAGACCATTCGACTTCAGGATATTCAGAGCTTTTCAACAGAGCCAATACCAAACCTTCTGCCAGGGATTTCTCTGAAACTTGGCTGAATTTCCAAAGTTCTCTGTTTCTCATTTGGCTTCCTCAACTTCTTTTCCATTTAGGCTGTCCCTACCTGTCCCCTCCAATAGCTCAAGCTTTTTTTGCTTAGAGGGTTGGCTGAGGACATTGGGAAACAGTGTAGGAATCCTGCTTCTAAAGCAATAGTGAACTGGAACTACATCCTCTTCTTACAACCTATGCTTAGGTGCCCAAATAGGAAGTAAGAAGTACAAGGATGTGGACATCACCCACTCCCACAGCATATTTTCTGCATCCTCATGGACACTTTACAGCGATTTGAAACTTAGATTTGTGGCTCTGGGAACTTGTTCCAACTTAACTCCCTTCAGGGACTTCAGTGATTCCATGTTGGGAATCACTGCACTATCACATCCTTCAAAAGAGATGTCTCATCTTTCTTCCACTGCTTTCCGTGTTTCCACTCTTTCTGTTTTGGCCTCAACCAAGAGTGTTCACCTTTTTGCACAGCTGCAGACCCTTAAACATGGGTTGAAAGGGAAAGCAGGCAGGCTTGCTTTTTTGATTTACCCATCCTTAGCACATTGGGTTTTTTCCCATCCAGTCCACCAGAACCATAGCCACCACCTTCAAACCCAACTGCATTCTCCAGTGCTCTCACACACACAGCTCCTCTCCAGCAGCTGGCTCAACTGAGTGCAAGAAACAAGGCTACGTTCTTCTCCCAAGTTTGCAGTAGAGCTGTAGGTCTCCTCCACCAAGTCATCTCCCTACTTTCTGCCAAGTTGCACCACTGAACCAGTGCCTGGATGAAGCAGCTGCATTTGCAAGGTCTAGTGCTTTCCCTTTGACTTGCCTCACCTATGGAACAGGTCTGCCTGGTGCGCAGGTGCAGAGACCCCTTCATTAGCAAGAGGTGAGCCTCACAGGTCACCAGCACACATCAAAAGGACTACATAAAGACTTACATTCAGGGCTATGTTTTCAAACACAGGAGACAGACAGTTGGACAAAAAAAAAATGAATAAAAATTAAGATGATAATAAGCTTCAGGCAAACATCTCTGCTGAAAATGGTTCCCTGGAAGCCTATATGCTTTTTCTGCCATTAATGAGTTTCCTGCTTTAGGCTAAGAGATAGATGACCGTAGTGCATGCATATCACATGAAGATGTTCAGGATAATGGAGCTTCAAATAAGTATCTAGTGCTGGACAAGCATGGCATGAGGTCAGACAACAAAGCTAAAACTAAAGTACATTTGAACTGGTGTCAGATGAAAAGATGTTTTCCACAAAGCTGGTCTTCTAGGAAAAGCAGAAAGAGGGAAAAAAAACACAACCCAACACAAAACAACCAGCCTATGAGTCATCAGGTTGAAATGGGTCATTCAGTCACAATGTCCTGCAGCCACATTTCCCCTCCAGTAAAATGGATTTGAAGTTTGGAGTCTCATGAAGTATCCAAAAAGATAAGCTGAGCAGAACAGACATGAGAAGTGCTGCCTTGCAGACCACTGTTCTCTGCCAGGTCTACCAATTTCCAGCCCTAGATTGCTGCTGTGGCTCCTTGGACAACTTCAGGAAGCAGCTGGTGCTGCCTAAGGGGTGTCCCCTTCAATGTCCCCTCTGCACCCCTGGTCTTAGTTTTTTTGGTTTTTTTTTAAATAATATTTTGCCCTATTCTTTCATTTATTACCTCTACAATTGTTTGGTTTCTCCTCAGTTTCTTTTTCTTTAAACCCCTTTTGTCAAGTATTGTTCTTAGGTTTTTTTTAGAGATGGACTGATGACACTTCTAAGGGGAAAACAAATGGGAACAATGGATGTCTTGGGAAAAGAATAAGAACAGAAGAAATATATGGCAATGCTTCTTGTGAAAATCCTCAGCCTTCAAGGGCTTCCTGAGGCAGACTTGGTTGCTTTGTATTTAACAGCCCTTGACAGACTTTTCCCCATAGACTTGTCCAGTCATCCTTTGAACCCCTATAGGTGTGTAGTAAACAATAACTTTCTCCAGCAAGGTGTTCCAGATCTTTGCTATGAACTGACTACAGTCAAAGTGATCACCTAATTCCATATTACACCTCTTATATGTTTAGTATAATTACTGTAGCTGAATTTCTGGCAGGCTTGCTGATAGATCTAATATGCACTCTACCCACAGATACCTGCATCTTGAACTCCTGCTGCAAGATTTTTCAGGTGAAAAATTACTTAAATGTAGTTATTGAAATCAGTATGTTTTGGGTTTTATTAAATCATCTGAAGAGAAAATAACTGCATTTGTAAGAAAAAATGTAACTGAATATCCACTAAGAATTAAGAAGTTTGTAGGGTTGTAGGTTCATCAACAGGTATTAGCTGCTCTGAGAAAACTTTAGAGGTCCGGTTTGTACACTGAGATAAAAGAGGAGAAACCCAGTTCCGGAAAGCTCCTGTCCTGACTTAAGCAAAAAAGAAAAGCAAAAAGAAAATAAAAGGGAATAAAAAAGGCTTGAGTGTATATTTAAATAATCGGTCAACTCTTCTCTTTCTTATACCCCCAGCATCATGAACAGCAAGTAATCAAAAGGGGATGTTTTATTGCCTTCAACATAAAGCAAGGGGGAAAGCAAGCTTGAATTTAAGTTTTAGCCAGAAGCTTCCATGGCTCTTTTATTTAAGCTGCTTTGCTCACCAGTAAAAGATACCTTCAAGAGCTCCTCCCCAAAACACTGTCCTTAGGGATCCCAAGGAAAAACAATGCAGTGATTTTATCACCCCTCCCTCGGCGGCGGTATTGCAAGTGTTGGAAAGGGTAGGCTTTCCTGGCAAACAAGGAGGAGTGTCCTGCTCCTCAGCCCCAAATCCAGCCACTGAGTGAGTCAATGCAAAGGGAGACTGTAAATGACTGCAGCCTGTTGCACAACTGGGTGGTGGGGAGGGAGGAAAACAGCCCCCGGGGGAAAAGGAGTAGCCAAACAGGCTGAAAAGTAAAAGTCACCTGCAGAGACTTCAATCCAGAAACCTTAAACTGAACTCCACGAGATTTTCATCAGCATTTCCAAAGGAGAGGTTAGCAAACTGTGGATTGAAATGTGAAATCATTGGGCAAACTGACTGAACCACAAAATGAGTAACTTCCTCCGTGAGCTCCCCCCGCAGGAACTGGTATTGCTTTAAGGTGCACAGCCTCTGTTATGTAAATTGTCTTGAACCCTAAGAGGTTTTGCAGATTTACATGATAAGTAATTGTTTTCTCCCCCAGCTATTAAGCACGGTGTGGGGGAGACATCTCCGAGGGAGGAGGAAAGCCGAAAGCTGGGAGGAGGCTGTAGGGAAGAAGGTTCAGTGGTGCAGGAGACTGCAAGTCGGTGGGGTAAAGACAGCAAGAGATGGATTTGTGCAGGGTTATCCAAAAGAAACTCCAGGTGGATACAATAATATCTGGAGCCGGCCAAGCCTAAGGCCAATCTACCAGCCTGTGCTTTCTCCCAGGGCACCCAGCTGCAAAGAGCAACACGGTAGTCTAGGACCTATGCAAGGATAGCCCTACTTCTCTAAAACATTTCTCCAAATTTCAGAAATCATAAATTCAGTCAGTTTGGGAGCTGGTGGCAGTGTTTTCAGTTTTAAAAGGACTTTATGGTCTTTTCTTTCATAAATTTGCCCAAGTTTTTTGACCCTTACACAAACTTCATTTCTGTTGCTTCACACAGCAAAGATTTCCATTATTGAATTAAATATATAACGTCACCCTTTCAGAGGTAGTGTTTCTCCCAGGAATGGTGCTTTGGACAGACCCTGCAATGCAGGATGAATTGGGGGGGGTTGTCTGAGAGTACCGATCATGCAATGATCCTTTGAGTCTGGATAACCAACAGAAAGGGTCACAGAGGCATCAGGTATCGGAAAGCTCCGAAAGGCAGAACAGAAGTTCCTTGTGGCAATAGTAATGAGAGCAGCCCAAAGAGCAGAGGATACAAGCAATGATTTAGGAGTTGAAGGTCATTTTCAGGCACATCATATACAGAAGGGAACAGATGAACTGGCATGAGAGTGTATCCCTGTATGCAGTAATGATATGAGCTGAGGCTGCAGAAGAATCAATGGCTGAGGTGTTTCTCCCACAGAGGAGCAACAAGTGAAGCTTGAGAATGAAGTGGCTGAGAGGCTGAGATGAAGACATGAGATAAATGGATGTGGGGAACTAATATCATTCAATGTGGGGAACAGGAGCAGATGGCTGACATGGAAGCAATTTCTACGTGTCTAAATAAGATTTTTGATTCTTTCAGGGAACATTTTTCATCTCTCATTCCTCCAGGTCTTGTCACCACAGAAAGCTTCATTCTCATCATGTTCTCAGTGGTGCAACTTCCTTCACATCAGCAGATTTCCATTAATGGAAGAGAGCAGGATGAATCCCAGAACCGGAAGAACAAAACTCCCTCATCATGAGTTCCCTGGATGTGAGAAGGCTCTTTCCTTTTAGCCTTGGAAAGAGTATCAAATTGCTTTTAATGTTGTATCTATCAATGCTGGGCCACAAGACATTTGTTTGCTTCAGGTGTCATGGGAGCTGAAAAATCTTTTGTGGGGAATGATACTACCCCTCTAAAGTCTTATCTTAAGGAAAACATATGCAATCTTGCAGGGAAGCCTCTCTCGGTTGCTTTTTAACTTAACAGGAGGTTCCTTTCCTGATGTATCTGTTAGCACAGTAACACACGCACACACACAAACCCACACCACTTTAGCAACCAAAGAATGTGGAATCCTCCTCGGACAGGCTGGGGGAGGGAGGCAGCTGGGGGAAGAAGGCTTCTCATGCCATTCCAGCTTGGAGATATCCCTGGAACGAAGGGGTAATTACACAAAACCCAACGATGTTGGTTCTGAATGGCTGCCAGCCAGTGGCCTCGGTGTCAGCAGGGCCCAGCCCCACCATCCTCCAGCTGCCACCCTGGACTCTCCCACAGCCCGATGCTGTCAAAGGGATGAGACATCTCCTGCCCTGTGTACGGATAATCCTAAACCTTGCTCTGAAAAAAACACTTACTGAGCTTGTTACAGTGCAGTAACTGCACATTGACCGTAGTGCTGTGGGTCACGGCCACGTGAATGGGAGAGAGAAAGTAGCTCGTATGTTGCTGACGCTGCCAGAGAGGGAATGAGAGGATTCTGTGGTCTGAGATAGGGCAGAAGAGGTTCAAATTACTGACAGATTTTGGAAAGCTTTTTAAGTGATATCTTCAAAGGGTATGTTACTTGTCCTAACTCTGATGGTGTCAAAAAATGTTTCAAAGGGGGCATTGTTTGAGCACTTTCAGATGTCTCACTTTTAATGTCTCTGAGCTTCTGTTCCTCCTGTATAAATGTAATTGCCTAACTTGTCCGTGTTTCTCTCTATAGGGAAAACTTTTACCCCCTGGAAGGCTCCCTTAGTCCCTGGGATTGTAAGGAGCAGGATGAATAATCACACCGATTCTCTTTTGCAGTTTAAATGTTAGAAACTGAATTCTTACATTGCTAGCACAGTTCTATAATAAACTACTGACTTAATTCATGCCATTATTCTCTCCTGTTAAGATTTTCCAGTATGTTCTTTCTAGAACACTTTTTCAAATCACATTTTCCTTTAAAAATTTTAGCTCTTTTTACCCATTGCTATCTTATTTCATTCGAATGAAAACTAAGATTTGAGTAAAAATATGATCATGCCTGGTGGGAAAATCTCTGAGGACAAAACACAATAAACTAATAAAAATATAGGTGTCACTATCATTTTCCCAGCTCATTAGGCACAGTTATCTCCTCTTGGGATGGGTCTGTACAGCACCTTGCACAGTATTAGAGCTTGTCTAAGTGTTACAGCTGGAACTAGAGCTTGTCTAAGGTTTGTGGGCTCCACTTTTCAACAGACAGCAATAGTAATACAAAATTCAGCGTCATGAGTTCAGCCCTGCTCCCAAGGAAAAAGCTTCGCTGGACCATCTACTCTTCAATCCTCCTGAACCCTGAGGAAATCCATTGATTACACACTGTATCTTGGAGGTCAGCAGCTTCAGGTTGTTATGAACTGAGGGTCCTCCTCTAAAGCAGCTGATCAGCATATATATATATACGTCCTCCTGTACACATAAATCACATACGTCATTTTTATGATAAAACCATATCAAAACAGGCAGTCCACTGCTTTCAGATAATTTACCCCCATAAGAAGACAAAGAGAACTAATGATGTCATAGACACAAGTCACCTCTACTACCAGAAATCTACAACCGTGGTGATAAGGATGGCATGAAAACCTGGCTATAAAGGAACAAGACACATTTGAAAGCATGGGTGTTTTCATGGGGACTGTGGGCAGAGAGGGAACAAGCAATGTTAAATGGCAACAGGGGAAAAAACATAAGGAAAATTCTGAAATTCAGAGGATCTGAAAGATACTGTAGCACCTCAGGACAGATGCTTCTGCCTTCCCCGCCTCCTCTCTGAATATCCTGCTGGAAAACAGGAGGTGGGGTTTAAGGAAGAGGCGAATGTGTCATTTACTGGCACTGCTTAAATCTCCCCTCCCCCGGCACTCCTACAACCACTGCGGTTTTGCTCACAGGCCCACTGTAGGTATGAGGAATCCCATACTGAAGTCTGGAAACACCAGTAAGGAATGAAGCAAACCCCAAAGAAACCATGCTGCTGAACCCAGCCAGTGCGCTAGGACTTAAAGTAGAGCTGCTGTGACCACAGCACTAAAGCACAGATGACTTGTTTCTGCCCAGCAGCATCTTACCTCGTCCATCAGCCCAGGCTACTCCCCTTGCTTTGACTGCAACATGACTGGAAACTTCCAGCCAGAGTATTTTTACTTTGTGGGTCAGGTTTCTTTCTGAGAGAGGCATCCTCCATCCTTCCCTCAATGCTGGACTGTGGCATTGCTGCCCTTCCTAGAGATATTAGGACAACACAGCACTTTGTGGCCAGCTCTTCTGTTCTAAGCGAGGGATTAGAAACATCTCCATTTTTTTACACTGTGACAGAACATTTTGCCTTGGAATTTCCAGGTCTTTGGTGCAATCCTAAGGCTAAGCAGTACTTTAAAAATAAAAAATGTATTTCTCTGGCATTTGTTTCCAGAAGAACTGAGAAAAGCCCAATTTAATATGCAAGACTTCAAGAGGTCACATAAAATCTATTCCTTGTATACAATCTAATGCTTTTGCCGTAAATTCAGATTTGTTCATGACCACAACAAAGCCTTTCAGTGATTGAGGAAGATCATTACAGGATTTTCCTTGTTATTACAGCCCAGCAGAGAAAGCGGTTTCAGCGCAGCTGAGAGAAGTTTCCATCTAGCAAACTCTGCAGATGGGCCACAGGCTTCCAAAAACTGTATCAGTCAGAGATGAATTGGATTAAAGATAATCTGCAATGTGAAATCCTGTTAGAAAAGCCTACGGGTCTCCACTGCTTCCAGAGCTGAAACTCTCCTGGATTGAAAAAAGGCAGCTGATGTTTGTTTTGACAGCTGTGTAGAGTGAGAGGTGTGTGTGTGTGTGTGCCGGGGAACAACACATATGGTGACCATGTGACACGACCCACAACCAGATGAAAGAAAATTGTCTAATATCTCCAGCAGCGTGGTTCAAATTCCACTTCAACCAAATTGGCGGGCGTGACAAATGCCAGCTAGTCCCCCTTCCCTACACTGATTTAGGAGCAAAAGTACTCCATTTGATCACCTGCATGCTGTGGTTTTCATCTACTCCTAAAATTTTGGGACACCAAATAGGAAAAAGCTGCTGGTTGTTAAATCATCTCATTGCTTCTCCAATTCAAGTTTCTTGCTCTTTCTTCTCCCTTTGTAAAAATGTTTTTTTTTTTCCTTGGAGGCTAATGGTACTATGGCAGCTCTGGGAAATGAAACTTGGTGTCCCTGAAGAAAGGCAGAGTGGTGCAGCATCAGAAAATTCACCATCAGGGGACAGGACAGAAGTCCAGGCTGGAGCAGAAGGGATCTGACCTGAACACAGACAGGTTCAGGAAGTGACTGGAGAAATTCATGGAGAGGGATTCATTTGCAGCTATTAAACAAAAAGTGATGTTTGCTCTCAGATCTTCACTGAAAAGGTCTGCAAGGGAAAGACTCATTCAGGCTGTGCTAACAGCTAACTGTCTGCATCACCATTAATTCTGAGTGACAGAGAGATCACCAAGCTGAGGGCTCTCCACCCTTCACCATTGTCATCAGAGATGGGGCTTCATTAACATCTGCTACAGAACATCCTCCTTGAGCCCATACGAAATAGTACCTGCCGTGGTCTTCTTTTGACAGTAGAACTCATGACTACTTCACAACCATACAGGACTCTCAAATGTTACTGCATCCAGAGGAAAAATGGTTCCTCCTGCCAACCAACCCATGGATGACACTAGTGCTGAAACATAAATAGCACACACCTTTTTTTGACATATTTTTATCCTACATCAGTTTTAACACAGAGGAATCCTCGGTGTGTTTATAACTTATCCCCGTCTGTCTATGACAGGTCACAAAAGGTGGATACTATTTCATGGTGGCTGGGAATAAGGGGGTCAGTCCTAGGGACAATGCCACTGAGGTGGCAATTTGGTGACTTGAGGTTCTAACCTTGCTTCAGTAATTGCCCTCCTCTGTGGTTTCGGACAGACCTATTCTCTTCCTGTACTTGTGTCTGTCTAGTTTACTTGGGCATGTCCTCCATTATGAAGGTACCTGGAAAGAAGTGGCTGGTCAGGGTCTGTGTTCAGCTATACATAACGCATAGTACAATAAAGACTGGATGTTGGCCAAGCCCTCCTAGTCCTGCAGTAACAGTTGGCATTCTGTGGTTATTCTTCACCCCACTAAGTTATAAAACTGGTAAGATGCAACCTGTAGCTTCACCTGCATTTCCAAAACTGAGCTAGGAAACTCCTTCAAGTACAAATTTTCCCACAAAGTTCCAGATGGACTTGCCAGTGGCACCAGGGGAGATGTGAAGACTGTTTTGCTTCCCAGCCTATTACTGTAAAATATTGAAATACAATTGTCTCAGTAAGGGAAGAATCCTGTGTTTCTAAAGATGCTCACTGAAGAACAGACAATATAGTCCCAGAGCAAGAGAAATCACCTCTCAGTTTGGCTATGAAGCCTTTCTATGGACCAACAATCCAGAAAAAGTCCTGACTGAGAAGCTGGAGCAGCTTGTTGAACTGCTGCTTTCCCAGAGTGGCTTTCCCAGAAACTGCTCTGGTTGCATGTGTCCCAAAACATTCTGGGCAGAAATCGTAACAGAAGGAGCAGTGTATTTAAATGAGATAAATATGTTACGATGATGATGGTAAAATGTGTCTTGCCTTTTCCAAACCTCTCCTTTGTGGGGACATCAAAAGTAAAGTGGTTGTGTGGATTACACAGCAGCTAATGCTCCCTCCCTGGCTTGAATGGAACTTGTCCACATGTAAATCACTTGAGTTTTGTTTGAGTTCTTAAGATGACTTATTAAATGAACATAAAACAACATATAATGACTAGTTTGTTAAGTTAAAAATGACTTTTATTGATCTTTTCCTAATCATTTTAAATTGGTGTTACCTGAACTTTATTTACGTAAGACTGTCCACACAAGCTTTACACTAAATCCATTAGGAGAATAATTGTACCTTTAACTCAATCAGCTTGGTGTTGATTGCAAACCAACAACTATTAAGTGGCTGCAAATAGCCTATAGTTTTGTCAAAAAAACCCAGTCCAGTTCCGTTGTGAGTTTTGCTAGAAAACAAAGCTTGAAAGCTTAAGCAATGGTAACTCAAGGAAAGATGCTACAATGTTCTTTGCTTTTCTGGTCAAACTAAAAGTCTCTTCTGCAACCGGTTGCTGAATGTCACATTAACAAGATACGCTTAAGAAATAAAGACTGTTCCTGGGAAATTACACATGACTCAAGTATTTCCTTGGTACAATTTATTAGATTTTAAATGTGTTCATGTTGTACCCATCAGCCTCTCCGCTGCTATGGAGTCTGTGCCAGAATTATGATAAATGAGATTTTTCTGCTCAATACAAATTTTATCTGAATTATCTACCTTGTTAGAGGTCATGGGTATAACACTTCATTTTTCTCTGTACCACAGATATATGGAAAGTGGATGCCAGATCATGAACTATTTCACAGGCCTGCTGTCATGAACCCATGTGGAAAAAAAAAAGATAATGTAATGCACAATTAGCCTTATCTTCAAGAGTTCCCAAGGATGAAGTCCAGTCTACACTGATTTATTTGATCTTTCTTGTAAACTGGAATGAGGATAGCATGGGGCCACAGTATTCACCCTGCGTGATTGGGGCAGAACAAAAGCAAGATGGCAAGAATGGTGAACAGCACCAGCAAACTGGAACCCTTACATGTCTTAAATGAACTGGCCTTTGAAACAAATTGTCTTCTTCTGAACAATACCTTGGTAAATACAAACCCCAGGCTGCAATAGTCAGCTGACACTCACAGCAGAGGAATCTCTGCCACCCGTGTAGAGACAAAGCTCAAGGGAGAGCTTGCTTTCTGCAGCTGTTCTTGACCCTTAGATAGCACTGGAATGACCAAGCTGGGAGGAAGCCCAGTTACTGTCTTCCTCTCCAAGACGGCAGTGGTGCAGTTTTGTCAAAGTTTGGGGTTACAAAAGTACTCCCAAGCAACAAGAAAACAAAGCAAGAACATGTGAAATGTGGGATTTTCCCAGATGGTGCACTTTAACTTCAGTTGGCAAAACCACGACCCGAGTCACCTAGTGAGATGGATTGCAGTGCAACTGAATGTATATTATCCATATTATTGGCCTAATATTTCAAGCTGATCTTCTGCTTACAGTTCACGTCAGCACATAGACTGGCTTATTCAACCTCTTGAAAACATCTTGCAGAGATAAAACACATGTGTATATACTATCATCTTTGGTAAGTCAGCGTCTTCTTCTGTGAAACAGTGACGGTTACGGGGGGGACTGATCATTTTCAGATGTTTTGCTTAATTCAACTAAGCAGCTAGACAGATACTGACAACACAAGAACAGTCCTAAATGTTTTAGAGTCAGAATCTCTTCATCACCCTGGAACCAGACACTGATCCACAGTCCTGTAAACTACATTTACACTTTGAGTTATCTTTGTCATAAGTTGGAACTTGGATGTGCCACCAGTTTTAAAACCATCTGCAAGACTGTCCCTTTGAGGAGCTCATGGGACTTGTCATTAAGTGGGATGTCACTTCTTTGAGCTAAGTTTTATTTCTCCACACACACATTTATTTATTTTTTTTTTAATACAGATGGGAACCTGGAATAGAGAGAGGAGCAATGGAAGATGCAAAGCTGAGCAATGAATTAGAGCAGAAAGAAACACTGGAAACACAGTCATCTGAACATACACTGGTTAGTTACAGGCATAGCCTGGTGAATAAAAGCTTCCAGCCCACTGTAACACAACACCTGAAAAACCACTTGATATCCCAGAAGCTGGCCCCTCTATGTAACAGGAGATTGCTTGTAAATTTAGAAAAGAAATAGCCAAGCTACTGAACTACCGTGGGAAACCTGCCAGGGTATCACCTCAAGAAAGGCAGCCCTGGCTACTGGGACTGTGGTTGCCTCTCATTAAATGCACGAACAACTTCTGGAATAAGACATTTCTCTGTAGTATTACTCTGGCAGACTGGAATTAAAGAGTCAGAGAGGACAAGCCCTGCTCTCAGCTAGCAGGAACCTGACCGCCCTTTTCTGGCCCTGCTTTCCCAGCTGCTATTTCGAAAGGATCACCCAGGCTTCCCCTTATGGGGCATGACTTTATAAAGCAGGTTTTTGTCCATTGCTCTTCCTTGTGCAGGTTAAGCATGACAGCAAATCAACCACAAAGAATCCATTAGTAATTATATTATAAGAGAAATAAGAAAATATTTTGCTTATCAGCTGTTTGGACAAGAATGCTGGCTGGTTTCGGTGGCGTGGATATGTTGATTTCAAAAGACTGCTATAAGTGAGAAGGCTCAGGTGACAGCTCAGTCCTGTTGATGACCATCTGGACTTCCAGAGGAAATAGAACAAAGACTGAAGTCTTGAAATGCTGCACAAATCACCAAGATCAACTGCTCTTCCCAGTTGTCCCTAATCACAGTGGAGCAACCTCTGATTTGAAGGCCAGGAAGCTGCATCTACTGCAGAATCAGGATGTGGCCGGCTAAGATTAGCTTGTGAAAATTTTCACATATAAAGATTGTTCCATTTTGATGAATGTCATTTGATTAATGTCCTAATTTAGAGAATAAAAAGACTGAAACAAAGATTGTGATTGCTCAGCAGTCAGGTTGTCAAAGCATCCTTTTAGCTCTTTTCATCTAAAAAGTTGAATCAGTCTTGTAGTGGTATTTAAATATTTAACAGTGACAAAGAACAATGGGAATCGCCTCTTCCAGCTGCAGAGAGCTACAGAATAAAATATAAAAAGTAAAAGATACTTAGCTGCACTTTTTTCCACACGGTGAAATGAGTAGTTATAACTGTGACTTCCCTGAACTATTTTGGATGCCCTTGTAAGGATGGGATAAACTGTACTCTGAAAAGACCCATTTCTCTCTCAGTTCAGTGGTGTTCTTCAGAAGCACCGAGACATTCATCTGCTATTGAAGTTGAATTCTCAAACCACATGAGGACTGCCAGTGCGGCATGCTTTATCTTTGCTCTTCACATAAGGATGAGTTTTCCTCTCAGGGAAACTATTTGATACAGTGTGCTCAGGTTTGGAAGAGTCTCCAATGCACACTCTTTGGAAGTCCTGACTGTTCAGCAAGAAACACACACAAATTTTTATGCCTTTTGGACTTTACAGATATTGAAGGAAATAAGATTTTTTCTGTCAGCTGTCAATGACTCAGCTTAGCTTCATCCTCCTCATCTGAAGTTGTCCAGAGAAGCTGTGGCTGCCCCATCCCTGGAAGTGTTCAAGGCCAGGCTGGATGGGGCTTGGAACAACCTGGTCTAGTGGGAGGTATCCCTGCCCATGGCAGGGGGGTTGGAACTCGATGATCTTTAAGGTCCCTTCCAACTCTAACCATTCTGTGATTCTATGAAGATGTACAGGAATACTATAAATAGTTCAGTACTCTTTCTCTTAAAGAATCCATTGAACTTAATTGCAGAGACAAAGTGAGACAAAGAGCTGGAAATTTGATAACTGAATAGAAAGGACAGTTCCCAACAGCTTTCAGACACTTTTCTCCCTCTTCTGATGGTTACTTCTTCCTATAGAACCTTTTCTTCATGTACAACCTTTATCTAAAGCCCTGTGCAGAGTTACAGAAGAAGAAAGAATATTTTCTGACTGTCGTACTGTTCCCTTGTTGAGAGAAGAGTCTCTACGAAATGCTGCAATTATTCCGCCAGAGTCAGAAGTGCATTGGGCTCATTCTTCATTTCTAGACACTGCTCTCGAAGACTATCTGGAGAGACATTCATCAGCACCGCTGCAAGCATTTGCATCTGCATAGTACAGCAGAGCCTGAATTTTATCATACATATTAGGATGGTTGGTTAGGCTTATTTAAGTGTAGGATGGAAAGATATTTTCATTAACTAAAACAAAAATGGTTTATATTTTATTTAGAAGGGTGAATGGGACAGAGCATCTAACAGTTTTGAAGCTTATGCAAAATGCAGTGAGAAGCTTTCAAAACCATCTGCTCCAGAAGGTTTTCTGCATCTCCAGCATATGTGTTTGTGACATATTACCCATTTTCCTTGTCTCTGCTCTCTTCTTTGTCACACTGCACTTTGGGAAAGATAAAGAAAAAAATAAAAATAAAAAATCCCAACCCCCAAAAAACTCCAAGCAAAACCCAACAGGCTGTTGTAGAACTGGAAGTCTCTCTGCCAAGAGTGATAAAATGTTGCTTTTCCCTTTGTTTCAGGATTTCTTTCCTGGAGGTTCTTTCCAATCCTGGGTGAGTCTGAAAATGTTATGATGTGTTCAGGGTTTTTCCCATTTATTTTAAGACGCAGAACAGGATCTGGAGGCAGATTGCCATGGCAACCTGTATAAAACTTTACTAAATGAAACATGTTTCGTGGATGTTGGGGGCAAGACACTTGGGTGAAGAGTACCACTTACGTATAGCTTTGTGGTACAAAAAAGCAGTAGGAAAAATATGGCTTGAAATTGAACCTCCAAACTCGTCCTAGAGTGAAAGTCCCACAAGTAGTAGTCTGACAGACTCAACTGTTTTCTTAGCACATACTTTTCAAACATGTAGCCCTTCTCTTTGTGTTCCCTTAGTGCCCTCCTCTACCTTGCCACTTTAAACATAGTTTTCAGTCTTTTAACATTCCATCTGTACCCTTCTCCATATTCAGTGACACAGGTCTTTGCCTTCATAACCCACCAAAGATGGACTTTGTCTTTTCAGTGTGTTGCCATCATGTTAGGGATCCCCATGAAGCCAAAGAGGCAACTTGTTGCTTTCCCTCAGAGCTGCGACACATGTAAAAGCTTTGATAACAGGCTGACAGACTGAGGCCGGTGCCTTTTATGATGAGGAAACAACGAAAGATTATTTCATCAGCTGTATCTGCTGTTGTCTCTCATCTCACTCTTGAGCAGAGACTGCCTTTATGTACATTACGTTTATCACACAGCACCAGCAGAATTAGCTTTTCTCCAGGACAAGGGCTTCTGAGAGTTTTAGCAATGCAACAAAAATTACGTGTCGCCTCTCACTCCCAGCACCTCTGGCTTCTACACTACATCCTGCAACCACCAGCACATACAAGCCCTTAGAAGTGCCAAAAGCAGACAAAATGGTGTGAGCTATGTGGCAGCTGCCAGCAAGCACCAGTGCTTCAATGGCAGCCAAAGTCATGGCTTTCATCTCTGTCATTCACTTGGCCTGCCCTGGAAAATGTTTTTCATGTAGTTACAAGGATTACTGTGATGGCAAAACTATCTTCAGCATCAGCAACAGCATGCCTTGTAATTTCTGCCCTGAATGGAATACTCCTCCCTCAAAATAGGTAAAAGCTTTCTGCTAGTCCTGTCTCAGGACAAGGATAATATCCTATGACTCAAGATGCTTCCAGGTTGTAAGCGGTCCAAGTGCAGCTTTCCATGTGAGAACTGCTGGGTTGTCCAAATTCCTAGCTGTGGCAGGAAATGAGCCAGTAGGGACAGCTGAGTCTGAAAAAGATGGGTTAGTTTAAGACAGCTTCCCAGTGGGACTCTGAAGGGAGACACTGTCTCTCTCCGAGAAGCAATTCTGCTTTCTGAAAGATCTACTTTGAGTCTTGTGGCTCTTGGCTACATGAAGATTTTGCTGTGAGGCTGTCAGGGCTGGGAAAGTAGGCCACTCCCTCAAAGAAGCCTTTTGCTAGTCTAGAAGTATCATAAAAAGTGAAATCACATTCTTAACTTATGCTGGCAAGTGATTAGGGTAGACCCAGCATGAGGCTGCCAATAGCAATATGTCAGAGTAAGTATGAATAGCTTGGGTAGGTTTCATTTCTTTAACAACACATTGCAACCCACGGGTCACGCGTCTGCCAGACTCCAACATTTGAATCGGCATCACTGACATCTGAGCAGCCACCGGCCGACATTTGATACTGCTCCACTGAGCTCACTAACTCTCTCTACTTGTCCTGCTGAACTTTTTGTGGCCACTCCATCCACTACAGCTACCTAAAGGGACAGGAAATCAATGCTGGTATCAAGTAAATGCAAATCCTGAGTCAGCCGCGTGGAGCTAAGGAATCACAGCTTCCAAATATGGCATCAGACACAACGTGGAAGCGGAGAATTGTGGTTAACACAGCTCTGAATATTTCTGGGCATTTTACCCAACACAGCAGGAGCGTCTTCAGATGAATGAACTGGGCTCCTGACACTGTGTGTATAAATTTTCAAGTGGGTTTTACTGTCTCCTTTCTCCAAAGGAAACAAGGGCCACGATAGACACACACACATACACACACACACACACAAATCATTAACAGAGACACACACAGACAGAAGTCCCCAAGATCAGATTGTTGATGTAAACTGTAATAGAAAACACACTTCAGTTTGTGGAAGATTCTCTGGAGACTTGCAAGAAAAAAAAAAAGGAAAAAAATAGAAAAAGTATGCACACTTTCTACTATTTTTGAGCCTCAGTTTCAAGTGGATACTCAGGGTCACCTAAGCTGAGCTTTGACAGATGTAATGTTTAACTGATTGGGAAGAAAATAGCAGGGCGGGATGTGGCAGCAATAAAATATCGGCATTCCATTGTCACGCCTTCTGAATTGCTCAGCGTCTGTGGTGGGACACTGCTCTTTGTGGACCAGCCATCTGGTGGGAGAGTCCTTAGATTTAGGAGGATCTGTCAGATTTCTGGTTTCTCCATGTGTCCTCCTGGGATGAGGAAAGAAGATGTGAACGACCCATGGATGCTTTATGCAAAAATATAGCATTCCATTGGTAATGTGCAAGGAAAAGTCTAGCTGCTCAGGGCAGAGATAAGATTTGAGAATGATACTTGGCAGCTCCGTTATACTGCCAATCCCTTCCCCTTGTCCCTCGGGGTCTGTATTTTCTTATTGCTGGAGTTACCAGCAAAGGGTTATTATCAACATAAAAGACATACAGTCAAAGAATCCAGTGACAACCCCCTTAGTTATCAATTTTGGTATCCCAGTCCACCCACCTTTCTTGCCTGATTCAAAAACAAAACAGAAGGTTGAAAGCATGTTCTTGGAGTTGTAAAATCTTAAATTTGGGGACAGTGCTAGAAAATCTCTTTTTAGACTATTTTGGTCATCATCAGGATAATTTATCTTTGCCATTCTGCATCTTTAGCTCAAATGCCTGTGGAAAAATTGGGAGGAAAAGACACTTCTGCTAAAAATGTCACTGATCTCACAAAATGCTTACAGCCACCGCCGCCACCACAGGGAAATCAGTGGTGAAATAAGTTCTCAAAACTGAATCTTCCAAAGTCCAGGCTGGCGTACGATCATGAAGAATCCTTCCTCGTGACCAATCTGACACTTTTTACAACTACCATAAAAGTTTTAAAAAAATACAGGAAAATGTCAACCTTCTTTAAAACTGCAAGAGGCGAATTATTTTTTGGTTTTCAGACTTAGATCAAAAAGATTACTCTGTGATCTAAACATTGCACTTTTGCAGCCAGCAGTGAAAGCATTACAATGAGAATATTTCTGTATTGCATTACTGTGAATTTACCATCTGCAGAGAGAAATAGGCTCAGTTGCTTTCCACAGTTCACATACCGATGGCCTGGTTCTGCCTTTAGCTAAATTCCATTGGATTTCCACCACTGTCCAGTTTTGTTCCTGAAATATCTTCCCAACATGGAGAAAAGTCAGTCAAAAATGTACTCAGTACAAAAACAAGTCTCCTCTTGCCCTACAATGCTAAACATTTAACTATTCCCATGTACTGAAGACTTGAGAAATCCAGAAACCATGGCCTTGGTATAGTTTCCCTTCACTGTAAGAAGGTATCTTTTCCCTGCTTCGAGCTTCATAAAATAGGTAGAAGACCTTCCATCTGGAATCTGAAAATCATAATCATTTACATTTTTAATCTTCTTCCAGCAGGTGGAGGTAGATGTGTGCTAGATTTCCTTTGGGAGAACAAGTGAGATATATAGCTCAGAAAGCAATTCTGTGTGCATCTAAACAACTGTTTGCAATATTTACTATAAGATCTACTGGTTCCCTTTATTTACGACTCACTGTTGTTTCCTTCTCAAAACAGCTGAGGGAATGAAGGAGAACAATATTTCTGTATTTGAGGTGTGAAAACACCTTGTCTTCCTTGAATCCTTGGGAAACCCTGTGTGGATCCAATTAAAAATTCATCAAAAAGTTGAAAAAAATCCTATTATTCTTTATTTGTTGTCTCTAATTTCCAGCTTCTTCCAGAGTCTCAGTTTGGAGACGGAAAGTCAGTACTGTGCTGGAAAATGCTTTTTACCAGAAGTCTTCTGGCTTACAAACCAGGGCCAAATGTTTGAGGTAACAGCAGTTTGATGACATCTGGAAAGCCCATGTGAAGCTTTCTTTACAGGCTTCTTCCCTTTCGCCTCATCCTTTGCTCAAAACAGTCATGAGAAGGAAGAGTTTCAGGAGAACCGAACTCCATGTGGGTTCCCTCAGACAACTCTTCTTCAAGCTACCTCCATGAAATTACTGGTGTCCAGGCACATGCATGAGAGCGGTCACAAACCTTGCGGGGACGTCTCGTGGGGAGTTTTACCTGAACAGACTTCACTGGGTATGGAAGAGCCTCTCTCCGCTGACTCAGACGCTCAACTCCAAACATTCCTATCCCACATTGATCAGATAATGATCTTTAAAAAATTATAACTGCCATCACAATGGAGAGCAGAAGAAGCTGAAGACTGAAATTCCTGGAGGATTTGTGTTCCAACCTGAAGGAATCCCTGGCTTGTCAAGGGGATTAGGGTGAGCCTAAACAAGGCTCATCCGCATCTTCTCATGGAAGTTATTTGAGTACATTTGGGGCAATGAAGATTTTTCTCATCAGGTTTCATTTGCAGCCCCCTTTTGATAAGGGCTTACCCTGGAAAGCCTCAGTTGTCAGGGTTAATGGTTTAAGCAGTGTTGATAGATGCTGTTTATGTTGGGTGAGGGGGTTCAGGTGGCCCAGTCTAATGTAAGCTTTCCGTCAACTGTAAACAGCAGCTTTTTATGTCAGAGCTGTGTTTCTGCCTTTTGACAAAGCATTAACAGATCTATGAAAGGAAGAACTCAGGGTGATGACAGTGGGAAGAGCAAAGAGGTTTAATAGGTTATTTCCACCACAAATTCTGATAATTTGACAAAGTAGCATGTCTTTTCTGCCAAAGCCCCAGAGAGAGTTCCCATCCGCCATATTCTGGCTCCCGTTCTCAGCTCTGCTCCAGGAGCTGTAGGGAAATTTGTGGCAGTGTCTCTGCCAGCTGGGAGGAGAGGTCTTTCTGCTGTCTATGCCTAGACCTCTCCAGTCTTATGGTGAGCTAGTGGAGGTTCTGCCTTCAACCACAGCCTTTTCCTGAGGCGCTCATTTAAAAATGGCTTGGCTGAAATGGGTCCTGCCTGGGAGAATATTTCCTGCATGGATTCAGTGGAAGCTTCCCATGTGTTGCCTGCAAGCAGAGTTATTCCTAGTCTGTTAGCTCTGTGATGACAATCACACTAAATTAAGCCTTACGCTATGCCTGTGGTCTGGCATTAGGACATGACACCTTGGCTGGTATCTTCAATATCCGGTCCCACCCAGAAATGAGAGAGATCCAAGACTTTGGCTTACAAGATCAGGCAGTTATGAGGAGGATTGGCCACTGGCCCAACATAAGAGCAGAGTGAATGTGGAGCTGTATACCATGTGATGCAGGAACACCATCTTTCCTCTCACATTTCCAGCCCCAGTAGCTGGATATGCAGAAAGGAAGAATGCTATGAGGCACATTCTTTGCTCCAGGAGCCCAGATGGAATTGGTCCATGGGTCAAAATGTCGACTTTTACAGATAGGGATGAACATTCAGTCAGCAAGGGCAGTGTCAGCCTAGGAGTCCTCCCAGGAACAGGAGAGAAAGGCCTATGTGGGAGACAAAATTAATTTTATCCAAAACAATTTAGAGAGGGGAGGAGGAGGAAGAGATTCTGTGGGAACTGTATAGTTTTCTATTTCTGTGGGAAATGTATAGAACTTACTGCAACTTGTGTACTATGAAGAGACCATCCATACACCAAAAAAACTTGTGATGAAAAGCCAGGTTTTCAGCAACATTAGTTACCCTTTTACCTCAGCCACCAGTAAAGTTAAGTCCTGTTTTAGAGGAGAACAACGTGATGATACTTGTGTAATCCAAGGACCCCATTACCTTCTAGCCTGGGAGCATTTTGGAAACTTTAACGTATGGGGAGTCCACTCAAAGGATGAAGACCTTAAAACCCAGTGTAAATGTGATGGTATGTAAATAAGTTTAGTCAGGTTTTGCCAAAGCCATGTTTACCAAGGGCACTTACATGTGGTGAAGTAAAAAAGGTACTTGGGTCTGCTCCAGATCTGTCTTTCTGCTGTAGCAAAGACCTCAGCAGGGAAATAGCAAGCTGTGTGGTGTTTGACAGTCTCTTTTTATTGGATACAGATACTGAGATTAGAGAAAAATCAGAGACAGAGGGGTTTTAATGAGATCACACATCACAGCCTCACTCACTCCTGACTCTGTGGAGCATCCTGCTTCCCAGTGAGGTCTTGCCTATCTTTGCTCTACCAAAAAAACCCCAAGTGGAGACTACCACTTGCATCTCTTACTTTTGCAGGGATCTTTTCCATCACCTGCAGGCTTTCAGGATAAGATGGAACTTATCTTTATCACCATTCATTAATGTCATCGACTGATGAACTGGCAGGAGAACAATCTGGCGGAGCAGTGAGTCTGCTGAGAAACGACCAGTGGGAGGGCTGGGTGAGACAGCAGCGGACTGTAATCAGGCTTGCACCATCTGATTTTGCTTCTCTTAGGCTGACAGATTCTTGGCTAAGACCCAGTAACTTGCAGAGGGTAAAGGACAGCGGCTAATATTTTGGCATGGGAATTAGCAGAGCTATCCCGAGATGGCATTGCAGGATGTCAGAGAACCATCACCTCAGAGAGCTGCAAGGTGGTAAAAATGTGGCTTACAGGGTTAAGCCACGTTAGAATGAACTTGCTCTGCCAGTCCGAAACAGCTGAAAAGTGTGTTATCTCCATTTATTAGTTTAATCCTTTAATCCACCTTGCTGTCCAATTGGATTAATGAAACTAGAATCCTATTTCCAGCTTGACCTGTGTTATCACACTTATAAAATGGGAATAAAGGTATTTATGTGTCTGAAAGGAGCATGGAGGTTCCTGGGTTAAAACTGCCACACAGTTTATTTGCTGAGGGCTGAATAGCTCATTAGTGACCTGAAGAGCATAGGAGGGCTTGGGGGACTAACCCACTGTCGGAAGACAAGGCGGTGTTCGCACTATGATGTTGCCTAACAAAAATGTTAATGGTTCAAAGGAGAATTTATTGCTTTGCTCTAGTGCTCCTGAATTCAAGGATTATTATATATATATTTTTAAAATACATAATGGTTGTGGCCAAACTTCTTTGTATATTAAGAAATGGATCTGCTTGCAAGCAGGATCTGTGATAACTATTTAATGGAAACCAGTGAAATGTTTCGCTGGCACGTCTGTAGGACTTTCCTTAAATTGCTAGAGGTGTTCAGATGAGTTTTCCTGACAAGTGTTGACACTGTTTCTCTCTTCTCTTGGGCTAGATTCTGATCCCGTGACTTAATCTCCAGAGCATTTTCACTTCAATAGTCCTCTTGACCAATAAGACTGTTTATGGAGAAAGGCCAATGCTGAGCCACTCTTGACACCAGCAACTTTTGGAAGTCAATGGGATTGAAAGAGTAACTACTCACCAGAGAAAGACTTCTCTGAAAGAACTCCCACCTTCACTTCTTTATACAGTGCCTGAGGTGCATATGTCTATCTCAGCATCAAATAAAAACCTGTTCTGTGCCGAAGCATGCTAAGTCAGGAGGCAAAAGTGGTTAAGGGATTTGGGAGACCTTTGTTTAATTCTGTGCTCTAAGACTGGTTCCCTGCATGACCCTGAGGCAGTCCCTCAACGCTGAAGTGTTTCATTTATAAAATGGGCAGGGTATCACAGCATTCCTACACAGGAACGCAGCAAGGAGAAAGTGTCAGAGACTAGGTTGTCTTTCACGTCTTGGTAAAGATAAGATACCATGGAAGCCATAAGAGCTTATAATCAATTGAAACAAAGCTCTGGGGATTCTCTGTGTCTCTTTATTTCTCTCTGATCATTATCTGCATTAATAAGTAGAGGATACATGAAAGGTCTACTATTTTTTGGACATTCTTCAACTCCTGCCGCTTGTTCTTTACCCCCAAAGTCTCATTGCTACATCTGAGATACTAAATGGTAAATCTACTCTGAACCACATTTTTTTAGTTGCTCTGTACTCTGTGATCTCTGAACTAACATCTGTCAGAGACTGTTGCTTTGGTCAAAGCCACAGGAACATGAGGTAACACACAGCTTTCTTATTCTGAAAAAACCTGGTGTGGGAATGACATGAGCTCACCTACCACTTTTGTACCGGGTAAACAGCTTGCAAATGGAATTTAAGANAAAAAAAAAAAAAAAGGTTCTTCTGACTGCAAAGGATTCTGGGGGAAACTTTATAAAAAGCCATAGTGGTGAACTGTTTCTAGGCAAGTTTCTGGCAGTCATTGTTCAAAGATAAACCTTGCTCCTGCAGACTAGTATTCCTGAACAAGCATTTTCTGGCACAGGACCTTTCTCACAGAGACTGATTTGATGCCCCATAGTCTGTAAATCATAGAATACTTTAGACTGGATGTCAGCTTCAGAAATCTCTGGTCCAGTTCATGCCAGAAGACTTCTGTGTTCCACCAGGATCTGTCTGGAGGAAAAGGAAAGATGATACAATGGAGATAGCTTTGGGAACTGTAATACCAACATCTTTGATGATTAGAATGGTTTTATTGCTTTTCCTGTTAGGGAAATTAATAAACGTGTCTTCATAAGGGAGCAACATCCAGGGGTTGGGAACAACGAATTAACAGCCAGACCTTGGCTCTGTTTTGAATATACATTCCCTTGCTGTATAATGAACAATTGTTCTTTTTGAATTGCCTAATGAAAATGCTATCATCATCTTCAGCAGCAGTAACAGAGAGCTTTGTCTAGTGGATAAAACACTTCCCAAGGGTCAGGAATCCTGATTCCAGCTCTGACATTAGCTTGCTCTGTCACCTCAGACAATTCACTTTAGTTCTGTGTCCTTTTTTTCCCCTCATCTGCAAAACGTCCTTTGAGATATACTGATGAAAATTTCTATGTGAGAACTCAGAAGATACAAGTCATTTTATTAATTGGGAGTATATTTAGTTCCGCTTGAATGACTGGATTCTTGACATAAAAACCCTGGAAAGCATAACTTTTTCTTGAAACAAAGTCAGGTGGAAGCTGCTAGAGAAGCAGCATTTTTAGCTTCCAGTAAGCCTGAATCCTACTTGACTTGAAAACTTCTAGGTTTACTGAAGCCCAAGCTCGGGGCTTGGTCAAGTGAGCAAATTGTCCCTTCTCTTTGGAAAACAGAGATACTTCTCAAAAGCTGAACTATTACAAGGACGGTCACTTCCACACCAGGACTCTGAGCACAGTCTGACTGCTCTGTCTGGCTGCCAGGCTCACACTGACATTAGGGACAAGCAGCATGTGACAGCCCAGAAGGATTTATGAGCAGAGAAATGGGGTGATAAGTTTCCATTTTTATTAAACGTTCGGTTTGGCTCAACAAGTAAATGCCACTGGGGAAAAGCTCTCAGATCCTACATCTTCAAATATGCTGAGGTCAGGCTTTGCTCTTTAGAGGAATCTGGACACAATATTAAGTGGCTTAAGTTCTGTTTTGAAGCTGATTTCGAACCTGATACACATGGAAAAGCACGTTCTGTCATTATGCATGAATGGGCACAGAAATCCTGGGCAAAGAAATGGGAGAGGACCTCTGTCCTATGTAAACGAAACCTTAGCACTCTCTCAATCCAGACAGATAATATCACTGCAGAGTGGCTGCACAACAGATCTAGAACGTGCCCCTTTTCTAGAACATAAAACAGCCATTTCCAGATGGAGGAAGAACAAAGGCGAAAGATCATAATTGGATCGCACTGTTTGTGGTTTTATTTTCTCCCCTCCCTTGGCTCTCTAACGAGAGTCAGCAATTTGTGGACATAGTGTTCACTGGAGGAGCTTTCATTTCATGGTTCCCCATTTGTGCTCATTGCCAACTTTACAGCTAATTGAAACAAAACTGAGCTTGTAGATTAAATGGCAACCCCTGGGATTCGTTTCTGCAATTACCAGCCCTCCTCCTAGACAGATTCTAATTCAATAGCAAGTTCCTGGACCCACATACAGAAAACACTGGGAAAAATCCCACTGCCTGGATGACATCAGACTTAACTCTGTCCAGTCCATTGCAGTCCCTGCAGTCCTTAACAGCTGTAGGCAAAACCCTGGCCTGCTGAAATCTGGGAAATTTGCCACCAGCTTCATATAGTTGGATGAAGGCTAGGATTTCACCTGGGAAGATGTAAGGAACTGTCTTTTCTTGACAGCACAACATTTCCAGCTTCACAGCTTGCCCTGCAATGGCTGAAGTTTTACAGAGTGCATTTTCCCCTGGTGTGGTCAAAGCTATTCATGCATTTCACAAAAACACATGCTCAGCTTTGGACCATAACCTTTTGCAAACCGCTAGCAAATATCCCTGTCCCCGGACTGAATTCCCTGGGTGAGAAGAAAGAGGGCTACAAAATGCAGCATTTGCAAAAAGCTTTTTGAAAGCAGTTTCCAGGGGTTAAAAAAAAACCAGTCGCCTCAGAACTACTTTCACCAATGGACACTCAATTTGAAAAGTATTCACAGATCAGGGAATGAATACGTGGTTAAGCAGATTCATAATGTGATCACTAGGCAAGAGCAAAGTTGGCTTTTGCTGTATCTTCTCATTGGCAAATAGAACTAGAGAGAATGTACACTGACTGGCAATGATTTCTACTACCATATCCGTTTCCATGGTGTAAAGCAAAATTCATCTGCCAACTCACTGACAAACTTTCTCCACTTCTAATTGAATTGAACCTGCTCTCATTCCAGACGGTGCAGCTGGAGAGTTAACATGATGGAACAGAGCAGGAACCAGCCATATCTAGTTCTGGATCACCTTTTCTTGCCCTCTTTCAGCTCACCAGTAGGAATTTAAGCATGGAACAAACCCTAAATCGCTCTAAGTAATGTTACAAGCCAAACAATCGTTGGCTCAGCTCTGGAAAACAGGCAGTTTTTATCCAGCTTTTCCCTGAACATCAAAGGACATAGTGAAATTGGAATAGGTATATGGGAGAGAATGGCTGGAGAACTTCTGAGTGAGAATGGACTATGATGCATGAAGGCAGATATGCTCAAGGTCTATAAAATTACATGGAGTATTGAATGAATGATGAGGGATGGACAGTACCTTGCAAGTTCTGAGAGCTGCAGGACATCAGCTGGAATCAGCTGGAGGTGGGAACAGAGCAGAAGATGGGACATACATCTTTACACAACTGTAGAAACAGTTAAACCGTAGAGCTCTCTGCCACATGTCAGCCATTTCCATGGGCTCAAAAGTTAGTTAGACAAAAGAATGGAAGAAAAATCAGTTGCAGAGGTATTAAAACACAACAGATACTACTTCTGGCTTGAAGTCTCTGAAACACAATTTCCCAGAGGCTGAGAGAGAACACCTTGGGGAAGTATTGATATCATCTGCCTTGTCTTTATACTTTTGCCTGGACATCTGCTATAAACTACCAGTGCAGACAGGATTCTTAAGCAATGGGGTAAAAGAACATGAGAGCTGTCACCCTGGGTGAGTCCAAAGATCCATCTGTGCTCACAACCAGACACTTGGTCATGCTGAAAAAGGGATCCTAAGAAAGAAATCCATCCCTGCTTCTCTCGGCAACTGCCCTCTGTCACTTAGGTTCTCACAATCTGCAGTGTAGGGACATTCTGAGAAAGACTGGATACAGGTGTTTATTTACCTTGATAGATTTAAAAAGTGATTGAACAACTCCATTGGGAGGGAAATCCATTTATGATTTCAGTCTTTTCATGAGTTCAGCTGCCTGAGCATCTCTGCCTTCCTCTCTGTCTTCTTTCTAAAGCATTGACTAATTTAATGAAGCACAATGGAGACGGAGAGCTCAGTGATGCTACATTTCTCCACATCTTGTGGAAATAGTCAGGTAGAGGGGGATGAAATCTTATTAGCTCTCCCAGGGAGAGGAAACATGATCAGCCTAAGCCCTATTAGACATCAGAGAACTCACACAGGGTTGTATGTATTGGAAAGGTGGCAGTATGTGTTCTGCCCTCACAGGGTAATTGGCTTTGTTGTTGAGTTGGCTCCTGAGACCTGGTCCATTTACCCAATTCAATCCACACTGGGCTTTCCACATATTTGCTCCAAAGCCCTGTTTATGAAGACAAAAACAGGGACTTGGCAGCTGCCATGCAAATGTCACATTTTATGAGCAAGACAATTGCTGTAAGAAGGGCTTTTTTTTTTTTTTTTGGCAGGCTTTCAATCCATGGCCTGGGTCTCCATGCCCCCCGGCTTCCCACCACACAGTACAGAAATGGACACTGCAAATTTCTGTCTGAGGCCAGCCTTGGCAACAGAGCCAACAAGAAGAGAAACAGCCTGTGCTCTAATAAGTAAAATATTTATGTCTTGCTTTGGCTAACATACCCTCTCTCAATAAAATATTTTTCCCAGGGGGGAATCTATGAAAGAGAGGGGGTTCCTTTATTATGTCCCCAAATCATTCTTTTCTGCTTCCCTTCAAAAGCCTCAAAATCAAAGGACACTGTACTCTGAAGCTTTTTGTTGTGATTCTTGACTTTGTTATCATTAGTTATTACAATCATTATATTGATTACCATTATGAGTTCTCAAGAGGCCCTGGCTAATCAGCACCCCATTCCAGGAACCGCTCTGACAAATCTCTCACAGCATATGCATACACAAAGCTCATAGACTGGAAAAAAAGAAGAGCTAAATAGACTATTAACCCATTCCCAGGGAACTGCAGCATGGAAAACTCAAGCTGTTTAGTGACAGCCACTGCAGGAGCCCAGGTCAGAGAGGGAACACAGCTCTTCACTGATGCTTTAACTAAATAAAACAGCCTGGTCATTTCTCACTGCATTTCGGGTGACCATTCTGCCACAAGAAGAGATCCTTGAGAGATTCTTCAACCACAGAAGAGTCATCGATGGAGTTCTGCACTTTAGCTCGCTGCTGACCTCTCTGCCAGCCAGTGCTCCAGGTTTACAGTTTGAATAACCAAATAGTGTGATTTAGGACAGGCTCTAGTTCAGGTGGAGGGTTACTGGCCTGACACCCTGCTGGGAACTGCCACCCCTGTGCATCGGGACAGAGAGCACATGCTGCCTTTCAGCAGAATACCGCTACTGGTCCTGAGTCACTAACAACATTTTAACCTCTTTCTGGGCACCTCATTTCCATCACTCTGTAATACAGGTTACAAGATCACTCGTGGCAACTGCTCCCTCTTGCTAGTGTAGCATTATAGATGCTTTTGGTCCACCTCAGGCAGTGATTTGTATCACCTCCCTTATTTAAGGGAGGAGACGGAACCCCGCTACCCACCCAAGTGAAGAGGAAGACTCTGAGCTTTGCTGGAGCAAGATTTTGCCTTGGAAAGCAATAGATACACATTTGAATTTTGATTCCTACAAAGATGTGCCCATCTACTGAGCGACTAAGCTGTGTTATCACTAACTAAAAGAGACATCCTTGCCAATCTAAAGTTCCTCCCTCCAGTTTTGCTGTAACTGTAACTGACAGGGGATTAACATAAAGGGAGGTAGCAGCCATCTCTGGTCTTGTAGAGATATCTCCTCCTCAGAGTCCTTTTTGATTGCTGCTTACCTGGATTTCAGATCAACCTCACATGCACTTACAGATCATTCTTTGCCATCTATCTCTGTGTCCCCATTTCCATAACATCATAGATCTTAATCAGCTTTTGTTTTATGTGTGAATGCATGAACTTTTGTTCTTGGGGTAAAACAGATGAAACATCATTTTCTTTTCTTACATCAGGTCTTCTCTGAAAAGCTATTACACCTTGGCCGTGAGAGTTTCCAAAAGGCAGCTGCAGGACAACCCAGGAGGCACAGCTGTGATTTGAGCTGGCCCTAATTAGATCCCCAAAAGTACATACATGACAGATACTAGGAATGTCTCGATCTTGGAAAAGATTTCAGTGGCAACTCTCTTTATTATATCCCAGATGATCCAACTCAGTCATAAATCCCTAGTAACCTGCCTGCATTATGTTTTTGTGATGGAAATCCAGCGACCAGCTCTCAGATGGCAAAGCCCTGCATATGTCAGTTGCTTCAGCTCTGTTTGAACTAATTACCTCAAAGCAAAGGTCTCCACTTGTGCCTACTATGTCACAGACTCACGCAACCTCTCCTTCATAGTTGCCATCCTCCCAGAAACCGTGGTATGGCAGGGAGGAGGAGGGAAGGAGAACAACAAACAAAACCAGCTCCAGACTCCGTTACCTCTAAAGGAACCACAAAAGGAAAAGTCCCATGGATACCAATGGCAAAAACACACACAAATTGGAAGGAAAAGAGAAAAGAAAACCCTATTTGGGATTTTAAAAGAAGACTTGAGCATGCACACACAATACCCTTTGGCAAAGGAGCCCAGGCCGGAAAGTGTTGCAACTCCAACATGCTGTGCTCAGAGAAGGTGTTAATGGTCCAGCCATCCTGTATTATTGCACACAAACAGGAGAGGCCCTGCAGAACTGTAGGGGTCTTTAAGATCCCCACCCAGATGGAAAGAGCAGAGAGAGTTATGTAGGATTAACGCAAGGGGAGAGGAAGGAAAGGGGTGAAGGAAAGGTAATGTCCCCAGCACTAGAGAGCTCTGAGTGAACAAGGCAGGTCTGTTGCATCTCACACATTGAAATGGGGATGCTCTGGCTGCCCCCCTGCCCACACCTCGGTCTCTGCACTCACGGCAGGATGCCAGGGCTGCCCTCCTCTCTGGGACTCTCTGGACCAGACCTGCAATTTACTGATCAGCTGCATTTAGAGTCACTGGTTCCAAACTCCTTTAAGCTCCCAGTAGGAGTCAGAGGTTTCAGGCACTTCGCTTGGAAGGAACCACCCAAGACGTGTTTGCAGCTGATGCCCATAGCTGTGGCCTCTCCAGTATCTCATGATCAGCAATACTGGCTCTTATGCTTGGGGAAACACTGGAAAGGTCATGACACTGGCCTTTATGTGTTTGCTTAATGAGAGCTAGGGAAATCTTCACCCAAGTGTCAACCTTCCTAGCCCTACAACCACACACCAAAATCTTCACGTGGCTATGAGGTTCCAGCACAAACTTCTGAGTGGAAGCCAGGAGAGCGGATGCTTGTGGTCTGGGAATTCCCATGCAACACAGAATGGGTGGTATCTTCCTCAAAGCCTGCCACCATGAACACAATGGGATACCCAAGAGCTGCTTTGCTTTGCCAGTTGATGCCGTAACAAAATCTCACATCCAGAAAAAAGAATCGGTTGTATCCAAGTACAGGCTAAATCTTTGTAAGCATTAATGCCGAGAGGAGAGACATTATTAGACTGCACAGGATCACAGGGTGTGGCTGATTCTTCACAGTCCAGAGGCTTTAATAAATACTGAAGTTTTCTAAATCAGCCACAAATTGATTGGTCTTAGATGAAAGAGACACTCAATGAAATTTTGCTAGCTAAGCTCTAGAGGAGAGCCGTTTGTGATAGTATTGGACACTCACAAATCTCTGCTGCAACACATAAAGTTCATGTATAGCCTGCATAACCAGCTGCTAGGAGAGGTATTTCATGTCCAGGATAAAATACTGCTGAAAATTCAAACAATAAGCTGAATTTCTAGGGAGGCCAGTACTGGCTTTCACGTTTGCAGACATGATTCATCATCACCATCTCTACAAGAATTCTTCTCAGAAATGTTTGGAGACCATTTTTAACTGGTCTGTTGAGGGGCAATTCCGGAGTTATAATCAACTGCACACTACTAGGCAAAGTGTTGGACTGTTGAACTCATGTACAATTTTCCTGTGGATTAGATCAAATTCCTGATGTAGGAAAAACTATTAGGGCCTCTGTTCTGTTTTCACTTCTGAGAGCTTAACACACATGTTACTGACTTCAACCAAGTGATTTCCAACATATACCTGTGAGAACACAGGATCAAACCACAATGTGTTATGTTTCAAAATATTTTTTCACAATAAGTTGGTTTAGTGAACTCACTTTTCACCCCTAGAGAGCTGGCTGTAATGAGATCATGCAGAGAAAGGGTATGGAGTTTCACCCTAATCTCCAGGAGACAACAGGCCATAGTCAAAAATCCTCTCTCAAATCAGTAGTACTTTAGGTTGCGGAGCAATACCATCTGTGGAGGTAATTTGAAGGAAAGAATGAGTTCAGAATTTCAACTGTCATGTGAAGATTTGGAGTGCATCCTTAGAGCATCAGGGGTGCTCTAAGGATACGTTTGCTCCCAACTTAGGAAATTCTTCAGTCTGTGCTTTTCCTAAAGCCTCATTGCCTGGACTCTCATGGATGTTTGAGCCATTTTTTCTAATTTTCTCTCTACTTTTGTTTAGAAAATAAAAAGGTCTTTGGAATCATATTTTCTAATAAGAACCATAGTCAAATGCAGCATGAAGGAGCATGAAGGCAGGACCACATTTAATATCTTACTGTGGATTAATCCACTGCAGAAAGCAGCATGACAGGTTGAATCCAGGCACTAGAGAGATCAGAGCCCAACTGTATTGCTACAAAGAAACAAGAATCATAAAAGCAACTCTCATAAAATCTTGTAGCAAATTATTGCGATCAGATCCAACACTCCAGCTAACAAATCTGTGAGGGAAAACATTTGTCCCTGCCCTATCTGCATCACTCCAAGATTTAACTGGAGTATTTAATCCTTCATTTTCAACACTAGCATTTTACATTCAAGAACAAAAACAAAAAAAAGAAGTGGTGTTTGTTAGTTCTAATTAAATTACATGCTTCATTTTTTAATTAAATAGCCTAAAAGGAAATAAACTGGAAGAAATATTCTAACAAATTATTTAGAAGCATTTCATATGTATCTAAGAAGGAAGCCAAATATAAATTGACAGTTTAGTGTAAGAGAACTTCAATCTGGGTTTTATTGCAATAACAAAAGTGCGTATTTAAAAGCCTTCACACAGAGCATCTATTCAGAAACAAGCCCGAAGACAGTGAGGGAATTAAAAAGAGGATAGTGTTTTGAATTAATCTAGAACATTTTTGCGGATTAGTTTACAAGCCCAGAATGCCTCAGGGGGCTAGGGAGAGCGCAGAGCACTGAAGTCAGAGGGATCTGTCTTTTTCCTGTTGCTGGTGATTAGTTCATATCTCTTTGACACCATGTTTACAAGCCCCTAATTGCCTCATTAATACCTCATTATTACTTAGAAAGTGAAGAAGCTTTTAGCTTTGAAGCTGCTTTGCTGCACTTGAAGGCAAATATAGGGTGAATTCTGAATGTGTTGGTACTAATTAAAGTTGAAGTCTGTTTCCTGTTGCTTGTGGGTGGGTGTTAATAGCTTCAAAGAAAAAATTAGGCTTCAATTTATATGACACGCCTCCTAACTTACACACACAGGAATAAGTGCAAGTAAGAAGCCCATTCCTGCAAACTGGATTTACAAAGGGATGCAGATCCACACGTCTATTTTCTTTTATGCATTTTACATGTGGACCAGACTCTACAAACACTCTTTCACTCTCTATCACAATGTCTGGCACAGACTGAAGCTTCCAGTTCAGTCCACGCAGATCCAGCACGTGCCTTCCCATGTTGTCATGCATGTACAGGGCACCATATTCTCTTTTTGCACCAGAACAAGCAAGAAAAAACAATTCATCACTGTGTAAAACTGACCTGAATCCATCTGCCTCCTGCTCTGGATGGACATTGTTTCTAGGTGACCTTAGAAAAGTTTGGTTCAAAGCAAAGCTAAAGTCAAGCACAGAAAACTCATCTCACAAGCTTTCACTTCCAACCATATGTATTTTTATATATATATATGCCTATAAATTTAAAAATAAGTATGCATACATGCAGCATATCACTGCATTCTTCCTGAAATATGTCTGAAGCTGTGAGATCTTTGAACAGGGATCCAATTGTCAAGCAACTCTGCACAACTACTTCAGCATACATATTGCAAATATGCCAGCGACCACAATTATGGTTACTGGAATATCATATAAATGAATAAACGAGATGTTTAGAACCTCACTTGGGCTGTGGAGATGTACTGGCTGATAATGTTTTCGAGGAATTTTCTTCTAGCCTCAGACAGAAAAGAGACAGAGCAGACATTAACCACAACAAAATCATTTCCATGGGAAATTTTTAAAAGAATTTTGCTTTCTTTCAATTAGCTTGTTTTCAGGGGTCTAGGGGATGTTGTGAATGGAGATGGGGTGAAGGGGAAGGAAAAGATACCCATTTTTGGTAAAAGCATTCAGTTTCTTAATAAGAATTTTGGATGAGAAAAATAGTGAAAAATAGTCTTAGCTGAAAGCAAATGGAAAGCCTACACAGACTGGAAGATTTGGATACAAAATTAAAATGTTTTCCATACAAATTAAATTCCCAAAGAGGCATTTTTCACCGGCATTGTTTTTCAGTGGGGGGGGCTGGGGGTGGGCGCAGAAAAAAAAATCAAAGTCTAGTAGGTCAAACATTCCCCAATGAGGTAGTCAGGACTTGGCCAACAGTCCCCAAGACTCCGGGTTTAGCTCAGTCTGCTCAGAGTCACCTCTGATTAACGGGCCTTCTTGTCACAGGCACAGGACAGCAGGGTCTTGGCTTCCCATTAGCGCTCAGAACAACTCAGCCTTTCACGTTCCTCTCATACCTTGCATCTCCTCTAAGAGCTGATAAAATTCTGACTTAATTTTATTTCAGCATTAAAAACAACGTAAAAATGCCAATACCATTAAATTACATACCTAACTTGGCAGCAACCGTGACTGTACACTCATATGTGTAAAGAATACAAACAAGAAAAAGAAAATTTACCTAAAATTATCAGTCTGAAACCCAGTCCACAAAATTGGTAAGGAAGGAACCCCCTCCTCCTGAGTTGTATTTACAGTGTCTTTGATTTATATCAAACATCTAAAAAAAAGTATTAAAACAAAAATAATTAAGGCAAGCCAAATCATTTTCTTGCCAACACGCAAAGTTTGTCCGACTGGACATATTGAGGCTATCAATCGGTGGTGTGTATTTATAACCTAGTGCTCAGACAACTTGGAACGACAAATGCAAACAGCCACAAAGAAGTCACTTTGTTCGCTTGGCACAAACAAATCCCTGAGATGAAAAGCAGCCTGACGTTTATTTTGGGCCAAGCTTCCTCATCTGACGATCCACGACGTGGCACGGAAAGGGCAGTGTTACCAAAGGACACAAAGCACATGGAGATGCATCATTAGAGCAAACACAGACCAGGGTGCCAGATTTTGTTATTCTTGCTCTTCTTTCCCAGAATGGATGTCACTTTCCCTTCCTTCTTCTTCCCAAAGCACACTGGTTTGGAGCTTGGTTGTTTTTTTCGTTGTTTTTCTTTGTTTTTTTTTTTTTTTTTTTTTAAGGACCAGGCTTTTCAGCACAGCCTGGAAAGCTCTTAGAGCTATAATTTAAAACTGAATCGTGTTGATTGAAAACACGGCTAGCACCCGAAAGCAGACATGTCTGAAGACTTCCACATGCATAGCCAAATGAAGACTGGTGAGGACACGATGAGATTTGCCAGAAATATTATAGCAAGCTCTGTAGGAGATACGATCCACAACTGTGTACTGGTAGTAGGGAGACTGAGGAATGCCCACCCAGAGCTCTGGGAGGTTCCCTTAACCACTGAGCCATGGAGACCTGTGCTGCCTGAGAAATACAAGGAAAAAAGACACTGTGATAGCCAGTTATTCCAATCTCAGATCTGAGACGGAAATATCAGTGAGCTCTGGGTTGGTTTGATGTCAATATCTCATTTATCCGCCTACCAAAGCACAAGAGAAGCAACCAAGGTTAAGGGGGGGAGCTAAGAAAATCCAGCAGAATGGTTATCCAGTGAGGATGCAGCTTTCTGGATGGATAACACTTTGCCTTTTGTGGACAGTTAGCTACGAGAAGGGCGGTGAGCTGACAACTATCAAAAGATAATGAACAGAGGTTGCAGGACACCAGGTGCAGTTTGGTTTCAGGAATACTGATTGAAGTTACTTCAGTTCAAAGGGAGTATCTTACCATCTTCCATGGCTCCTTCAGGGGAGGATCTGGTAAGGTTTCTAGTCCTTATCTCAGTGAGCAGATACTGACACTGTGACTATCCAGTCACGTTGTCCTGTGCATGGATAATGGGAAGCCCGGTTGTTTGATGCTACGATGCCTTCATTCTTCTCATACCTTCATCCCCTTAGATATCGCAGGGAGCTGAATGCATGAGAAAGTCTTAATAAATCTTTAACCTTCTGATGACACTCAGGCTTTAAAAGGAGGGTCATAGGTGACTTGGGGTACTTTTCTCTCATTTCACTTTAAAGTAAAAGGATTTCCCACAGCTCCTTGAACAGCAGAATAGATATGTGTATGTTTTTCAGTATATGGATTCAAATCCTTGGTTTCTTTGGCAAAAGACCATATAAATTCTCGTGGATTTGTTATTGCCTGCTATAAATTTACTACTCAGAAAGAATAATATTTAATTTGCTTTATCGTCAGTGCTTTTAAAGAGGGTGAAAATAGATTTAAGTCTTTCATTGGGCATCTTGATGAGGGCAGAGAAGAAACACAAGAAGAAGCCAAAAAGGACATGTAGAGAATTAATATAAGGCTCCATCATCTATAACTCAGTTGATAAACTTAGGTCTCCTTTGCAATGAATTAGGATGCCAAGAGATTTGTTCTGTAAATTCTGTCCAGAACTTGGCAACACTACTTCTAAGAAAGCAAGCAAACTCCTAGGTTTAGTTCATGTAACCCCGGGGACTTAAGGAATACTTTCCATCTGAATGAGCAGAGGGTTTGATCTTACTCATGTCTGCTCTTATGCTTGGCCTATTTTACATGGAGAAATAGGGGCAGTAGAGACAGTTCACCAGCATAGGCAGTCACAGGACCTTAGACTCAAAAAATGTTTACATATTCATGGGTACATACAAAGTTTCATGCAGTTAAATCCATCAAGCTAATTCCATCTCCAGGGCGGCCCTACTTATTCCATGATCCTTTACTGTCTCCACAGTGACTTCATTTAGAGCAGATGCTGCAGGGATCTTACCACTCTGTATCAGCCTCAAAATGAGGTAGGCTTGGGATGAAGAGACCAGGACCTGGACTTCACCAGTGGGAGAGATTCAAGTACGAAGAAAAGTGTGCTTTGCTTTGTGTGATGGTGTAGAGTGAAATCAAGGATTCACGCTGTTTGTGCTCTGGAGCTTCTCCAAAACTTATGTTCAGACCCGACTTGCCTCCATTTATCAAGCTTATTTAGCTTGAAGAGTCTGACCGTGTGGCTACCACCATATTAGTATCTGAGATATATTAAGTTTATACTATGGAGCAAATTTATGACTTGAAAGCCTGATCCTTGTCATTGGGGATCCAAGATGTGGACAGATGCAGCAGTTTGCCCAAAGTTAAGAAAAGGGTGGGTTACAAAGCTGAGGATTAAAGCGCAACCCCTGGGTCCCACAAGGCTGGCCAACTCCTAGGGTGATCCCTTCTCCAGTGACTGAAAGATCAGTGAATTGCTCTCTAAATGCTGCCAATGTGAACTCTCTAAAACACAGCAAATGGGATTTTTCACACTTTGACTAATGAAAGCTTGGCACATGGCATGAAAAATAAAATCCTCACTGCCAGCAGCACATATATATAAAATAATGTTTATTTCTACAGGACTTGTGAATAAGCAAGACATTTTTCATCCATGAAAGGCAGTTTCTGTGTGTATGTGTAAGTTAGCAACAACAACAAAAAGTATGACTGATGATCCCAATGAACATCATCCCAGTGAGATTCAAATAGTCGTAACTTTTTGCTTCCGAAAAGAAAGTCTCTTTTTTTACTTCACCCTGTAAACTTCTGGGTTTATTGTGGCTATATTTCTCTGCTCTTGACAAAAATACATACATAATCCATCCTTTTGTTTCATGTTTATAGAACAGCTATCATCATAGGGCTTGGCATTTATAGATGGAGATTCAACAAAAGGATGTTCTCAGAAAGCACAGCTCAGATTTTACAGTGCCTGCAAGATCTACTTCCATACGAAAGCAAGGCTAGTTTCTGAAAAAGTGGGGAGAGCTCATTCTTCTGTTCTTTTCCCCCCTGGTTTCTTGGTGCTCTCCCCATCACCAGTGCTAACACCAGGAGAGACTAGCCTAACCCCTCATGCAGGCAGACTAAAAGGGATTAGATACAAATTGGGACCAAAGGTATGCCATAAACACACATTCAAAACAGACAGTATTTTCCCTTTGTCTGCTGCAAATGTTTTGGAAAAAGAGCGCGCTGAAAAAAAAAACCCAGAAAGTAGTAACTTCTGTAATAAACTGATATTGGGATCCTACCATGCAGATAAAAGATGACCCGGCCACAAACTGCCTTCCAGTTCACAGCAAACATTTGATACCCGTAAGGACAGAGCTCAGCAGAGGAGCCCTTATAGGCATTTCAGGGACTTGCAGTAGTGTGAAAGGTTTACATTTTCTCAAGTGCAAAAGGATTACTGGGGCTATTGTAACTTTGCTTCAAAGAAACAAAAGAAGAGCTTTACAGTCCTGCAACAATCAGAAGAAATATAAGAAGAGATAGGTAAGTTGTGATGTGCTTTAGCATAGCATAGCATCAGGTTTTATTTGATTAATTCTTCCCTACAGCTTGTAATGGATATACACAGTGTGATTTCAGGGCAGGAGTAGCTTCAAAGTATAATCTGAGTATCACAGATCCAAGCATGCACAGCTGGATCTCAAATATATAAGCCACTTTGAGTTACACAGGAGGAAGGAAAGGGGAAAATTACTATGATCTGTGGTGTTAAAGCTTCTTTCTAATGATTAAGCACATTTACATGTTTCACTCAAACCAGCAGAAGTTGTTTCCAGGGAACAGAAAGAAACAAGTAGGACTCAACACTATGTATGTGGGTATACAACATACTTACGTCCTGCTCCTCAACTGAGCCTTCCTAAAGATAGGGCAAAATCATGTTTGCTCATTTGGGCAGAGTTACAAGAAAATTACATATATCAAGAAAGCTCCCTGGCATTTTCCTCCTCTGGGAGAGGACAAGGGATACCAGGTTTCCTCATAAAGGGAGGCAGCCAAATTTCTCCTGCAGCAGGTGCCCTAGAAGACCATGTACAGAGAGGGTAGTGCGTACTGGCTGCAGTTTGTATAGCAGCCCATTGGTCAGAAAACCTTGCCACAGGCTGCGTTGACATCGAGAGAGATAATACCATCCCTGTGATGACCCTGCAAAATCATTGCCACAGCACTGACATTAACTACCAGCCTCAGGGTCTCTCAGCACCACCAGCAGTTCTGCCTAAAGCTGAGTCCTCCACCTTAGTCTAGTGATCTCCTCTCTAATTTTACGACTTCTTTGTAAATCTGTTATTCCCCCCTTTTTGATGGACTTACGACAGCTTGGAAGGTCTCATGAAGTATTTGCCTACAGATTCGGAGGAGCAAGAGTATGTTTTGTTCCAGACTACTAGTAAAAACTAGTGTGCAGTTGACCAGAATCAAAAAGTCATCTAGTGGCCAGACAAAAGGCATCCAGGGAATATTGCTCCTTTCTATGCTAACTGGTAAACTGGTACAGTCTTCACCATGGTCTCACTCAGGAAGGATTTTGGACTTGAATATAGTCTTGGAAGTCTTGCCTGTGCTTGATTTGAAACAGCAGGGAATCTGAATGACCCTTCTCTGAAAGCTTCTCAGTGAAACTTGGCAGCTCAAGCGTCTAACTACTTTCATGGGGAGATCACCTAGAGCATCTCTAACTCCATAGCTCAGAAAGGTAAAATGGCTATTGTTGGAACAGCCTTCCTAGAATCCACCTGCAGGCCCCCAAAAATGGGGACAAGACATGAAGGAACCTCCTGAGCTATATTTGCTGATGTATTAAATTTCCCCCATGGGAAATTTTTAAGAACAGACTAGATTAGCAGGGAAAGAAATAGTTGACTTTCAGAGGAGGTCCTTCCAAGCACAGGTGGTAGATGAGACATCTCACACCATAGCACCATCCAGGAATAATATGGGAAAGAAAAATTTGGGCAAAGGATGGATGAAATGAGGTCAGTGGCTATTACTGAGTGCTAACCACAGTCCACATTCCTAAGTGAGATGGACATCTGCTTGGGATAGCGGAGGTGCCTCTTACCCAACTTTAGTCAGGCTAGATGAGATCCCTTCTAAACCTACTTGTCTAAGATTCATGAAACCCAACATAAAGACCCATATGGCACTTTGAGATTAGGGAAGTTCAGATACTGGCCAATTTCTATTGTTAAGTTCACAAAATACTAAGATAAATAACGGAAACTACTTCAGCTGCTATTTATTTAGGGCAGTTTTGCCATGTGACATCAGAAAATATTCCAGGGTGGAATTTATTAACATAAAAATGGACTTGGTAAGGCTTTGTGATCTATTAAACTTCCAGCTAACTAGACTTTTGTTTATCCAATCGACAGATGGTGTTTTTCTGAACTGGTTATGTTGATTCACAGCACTGAAGTGGTTACTGGAAAAAAGAACCATGAGTTTAATAAGGAGCAGGCCCATACACACACAACAAATGTAAGCCATATTCTACCATCTCCAAAAGGAAAAAAAACAGCAGTTTTTAAACCAAATTGCCAAAATATTGGCACATTTTCCATGTCCTTTATGCCTGTTCAAAGGCCCTGGAACAGGAATGCTCTTGGTAAATCAGCTACTTTCAGACATATGCAAGAAGTTATTGCATTTGCTTGGAATATTCTGCTCCAAGTTAGAAGAAAGATAGTCAGGCATAGACTCCTTTTCCAGAAGTGCTGTCCTGGAGGGCTGTTTTAGCTGTTTTATAATAAAGACTCATCCCACTTACAAAAACCCTCTTAGGCTTCTCATTAATAAATGCCAATGAACATAATATGATACCAAGGTTGTAGAAACCAATGCCAATTTAGGAACCAAGAAAAGAAAACAGTCAATAACAATAAAGAGTGGAATGTTAAAAGGACTCTTGAGCAGCTGAACTCCCAATCATCCCCCAAACATGAAAGAGGTTTGAACTGTTTATGAAATTAAGTGGAGCTTCTGTAAATGCACTCTGAACCATGATGAACAGGAAATCTTTTTGCTTATTAGGCCTCAAGGAGATAACATATTGTCCTAAAGAAACAGCTACAGCCTTTGCTATACACCGGCGAGATTATTCCTGTTCAGGTGGATGAGCTGCTTTCAGAGCTTTTTCCCATCATCTCTCTGATCTAATATGTTTTAGGAATGGAACAGTGATATTCTGCTTAGGTTGCACAGAGAAGATCTTGGAGATAGGATCTACCATAGAAGGACAGCAGAGGAGGACAGGCTTCTGCCTCCATGGTCTTAAAATCAGAATATCTTTGGGAGGATGGGAAAAAGAACCAAAAAACTTGTAATGGAGCATTAATAGTACTCACCTATCCCATAATTTTGTGTGTGTGTGTGTATCTCTCTCTCTATATATGCATATGTATATATAAACACACTAATATATATATAAACACACACACATAGATACATACACCTTCCTAGGTGTGTGCATATGTAATATTATATACATACACAAGCGCAGACTAAACTTTATACAGAGGGAGAATGCATACCAGGGTCTGACACTGGGAAAGGTTTTCTTCAGCATATTTACATGCCTAGTCTCAGGCAGGATGTGGTCTGTCATTGCAGAGGCCACAGCACAAGGTGAGACTTTGCAAAATGTAATACAAGCTATTAATGCTGGTTGGTCTGCAAAATTCATACCTTGTCCTTAGACGGGAGGATGTTAGGATTGAGAGGGGATTTTCTTCAAGAACTAGATCGGTTGTTTCTAGAATGCTGAGACAAAAGACCCTGAATTAGACACAGGAGGACAAACATGCAAGAAAATATAAGACTGACTACAGTGACTACATCATACTGGTTGCAACACATGGGAGAAAAAAAGATGTGAAATGTTAAAACAGTTGTGATAATACAGCAGTTTTGGTGTGACAGCCTTAAGTAGTAGACGCTTGTTCTTCTGGCAACTGCATGTTTCAAACCATGATTTGCACGACTGAACAATGATGCTATGTGTGGATACAAGTGCTAATATCAAAATCAATTTTCTGCAGAAAAATCTGTATTCTCTAGAAACATCCCAGCACAGGTGTCATGGCAAACAACAAGTCATGGCATAATAGCCAGCAGTGCAACTGCTTTAGGCCAGGACAGCTACCTATAATGCCACCTGTACATAAGGGAGCAGAAAAATCTAATTAGGATCCTGAATTAGACCTGAGCAACCTGATCTAACACTGAAGTTAGCCCTGCTCAAAGTGAAGGCAGTTGGACCAGAGAGCTCATGAAGTCCCTTCCAACCTAAATTATTCCATGATCTGTAGGATACAAAAGATTGCAGCTTATTCGCCATCTCTGGCAGGAGCAGAAGACACCTTCAGGTTCATTCATGAAAAAAGGAAAAATCGGGTTCTTATTCTTCCAATTTTGACATAGGACAGCTTTTGGGAGAGTCAGTGAGTCAGCCAGAGTTCCATGTTACAGCAGAGAAGTGCTGAGACTGAAATCCACTGGGTGCTTTGAAATTCTTCAAAAGAAAGAACACTGTGGCAGAAACAGGGAAATAGTGATACACAGCATAGGTTAACAATATGATATTTTTTCCTGGGAGGAAGGTGAGATAAGAGTAAGGGACAAAAGAGTAGTTATCCCTGTAAAGGAGCACGTTCTGATAAAAAAGTGTTACGCTTCCCTGCATGCAAATACTGATCCCTCACAAGCTGTTTCCTCTCAGATCCAGTAATCTTCTTTACCTGTTGGAAACACTCTGTAATTACAAGTTCCAATGCCAGCTTCTCATTAACAAAGAAATCTGCCCTCTATTCCACGGGGTTTTGTTTTGCCTGATTAGAGATATTGTTAAAGCCTACACAAATATTTTTTGTACCCACACAGACTCCTTATTGAATCTGTCTGTCTTCACTTCCTGTCTTAGTACAACTTACTTGTTAAGTTGTTGCCTCACCGCACCCCTGAAGTGGTTGCCTTTAAGTGGTTGGTGAAATGATTAATATTTATTTAGTAAAGCTCTTTGAAGACGATACATGACATAAATATCAGCTAACACTATTATGCTTGCAAAAAACAATACGGCTTTTGTAAGATTAAAAGCCTATTCCCCCATTAGATTTCTTGAAATTTGTTAAAACAGAATAACGTAACCTTCCTTTTGCAGTTTATCCCTCTTATCTCTTCACAGTTTTTAATAGTCAGTATTTCCCATCTGATTACTGCTAATCACATTGTTATACTGCTTTTACAGCCTTGGGGTTTACTACAAAGCTTCTCTATTACTCCAGATAGGCAGAAAACAGTAGCAGGTAGGGAGCAATATACATTTTCCAAAGATCAGAACCATTATTTAATGTTTTTGTAAATATTTACTTTAGAAGCAGGCTAAATGTTACTTAAGATTTGTTCTAAACTGCTGTGTTTAAAGGAAAAAAAAAATCACAAAAACATATGGAACTCATCTGAAGGAGAAAAAAAAAATGTTACAATTACACAAAAGAATTAATTTCCCTTGCTGTTACCAAAGAGTTGTCTTCGTAAGAGCTTGTGGCATGCCTTTGTATCTTAGGTGGAACATCATGATACATATCATATGGTTTGTGGTCTCCTCTTCCTACTGCCTGAAGCCCTGGCTGCAGTTTCCCCAACCTGACTGTCCCACCAAATTGGTACACACCCGCATCGTGCTCCCGATGGGATTTCTGTTCCTGTTCTGCTCTTTCCCTTTTTTTTTTCCCCTTCTCCTTCTTAGTCATCTTACCCACAAGCAGCATAAATCAAGGCGAGGCTGTGTTTTCACAGCTAGGCAGTTCTTGCAACATCAGGGCTGAGTTCAGGGAATCTACTGGAAAACTTGCTATACCCCAACCCCCCAACACACACCTGCCTTTTGGCTCATGGAAGAGGAGCACAGTGCCAAAGGTGTTTGTTTATTCTTGCCCTGGGTGCTTTGATATGTACGCCACTGGTGAGGGAAATCGCCCTACCTCACAACACGGCACCCATAACTGAATGGAGCCTCACATACCCTTATAGACCTCCCAGATGTCTTCTCCAGTCTGTTAGATGTTGGGTCACGTCACTGGAGCTGTCCCTTACCAGCCTTCTGACAAGGCCCCCTCTGTTATTTCACTACTTTGAAGAGATTTGGAAAGGAGCTATAAAAAGGATGGACCAAGTCAAAGACATTCAGTCTGGCAGGCGCAGCCAGGTCACTTTGGAAGTGGTGCTTGCTGGAAACAAGGAACTATGAAGGAATGCAGCAGAGCCCAGTGCTACAGTGTCACAACACCATCAAGCCTGTAGTTTTGAACTACTTTGTGTCAGCTTAAAGAAAACCAACAGGACGCAGAGTTGTGACTGGAATTAGCCCTGGTGGTATCACATCTGCTGGGACAGGGGCTGCACAACCCTTCCATGCTTCATTTTCAGATGGGGATGCAGCCACCTACGGTGAGGGTCCAGCACCCTGCATGCTTCTGGGTGGGCTGGGAGTGAGTGCTGGAGCACGTTTTGGGAGAAAGGTGAGGCTGCTTGATAGAAAGAGAGGTGGCGTGGGCGCGTGCAGCTGGGCCCTGCCCTCCCCGTTCTCGCGGGGCTGTGTTGTCACACCGGCAGAGCTGGGGTGGCGAGTTGAGAGGCCCTGGTGTCACATACCCCCTGGGCAGACAAGGGTGGGGAGGGCACAGGAGAGCACACCCTCCTGCTGCCACCACCCCACGTTCCAAAAGCACGGGGCCAAGGGTGACTCTAGGCCACTGGCACCCACTGACTTGGTTGTCTCCCTGGACTACCCCGTGCCACAGTGACGGGACAACCTGTGGGCTAAAAAACTTTCTGTCTCTTTCTGTCTCTTTCGCTAAACCTCCAAGGTCAGGGCAGAACCAGAAAATCAATATTTCTTTGTAGAAACTAGAAACACCATGAGGAAAACGAACAACCTGCTCCTTTCCATGATTATTACCTGCTGGAAGATCTTGAAGGAGAAGAGAGGGGAGGATGAGAGTTCCCACTTTGAAAGGAGATGCTGGTGCTGGTGCCATGGTTTGCATGCTCTCCTGCCTCTGGAGGCCAGTAGCAGAATCCACGGGATGTGCACATGCTGGTTTGAAAGACACCTTCAGCAGCCCGTGTACCTGCATTTCTTCATTGGTGACCACAGCAACTGTTGTCCCTCTCAGTCTTCACAAGGATGTCAGGAAACCATATTTATAGCCAGCCAGGCTTAAGTCTGCCACCATCCTTGGCAAAACCCCTGCTGGCTCCACTCTTTTTGCCAGAGCCAGGATCCCAGCCATAGTACTAGTAATTACTGTATTTCATCAAGAAAACTTCAGTGGCTCTGATCTTTCTCAATAAAGCAAGGAACCTCCCAGTTTTGGAAAGGATTGGCAGCCGTGGAAGTGGTGGGAAGGTTGGGATCCAGATCTGTGCTCTGCAAACAGCAGGTTGGGTGGTAGAGAGACCTGGCCCCACCAACATGACAGGGCTGGGTGGTGTCCTGCAGGGAGAAGGGGCCTTGTCCAGCACTCTGACCCCCATCCCTGCCCCAAATGGATCCACAAGTGACGGTGATAGGCGTTGCCAGCCTGTCCTCTCCTCTGAAATCCCACAGCTGTACCAGAGGTGGGCACCGGGGAGAAGGCTGGAGGTGCAGCTGCCACAGCAACCTCCAAAGAAAGCTCCAAGCCCTTGGGGATGCTGGATGCGATCCTGACAGCAAGAACCAGCTCCCACCTTGTTGGAGGAAGATGGTCTCAGTCACCTGAGGTGTCTCAGGCCTGGCGGGCGCATATTGTGGAAACACACAGAGTTTTCCTTCCATCCTCCTGTGAGGCTGAGGTGGCAGGGGACCCCCCTGGGGCTGCCACACCGGGGAGGACAGCCCAGGTGCTGCCAGCACCACACAGGGCCCACGTCCTTGACCTGACCTCCACCCCATGCTCTGGCTGCCCCTGGTTTCGGAGGGGAAGGCGGCGCCTGTTGGGGACATGTCGCCTCACGCCCGGCAGCTGGGTCAGAGCGGCCAGCGCAAGGCGGG
>VXBW01005154.1:178230-226256 GCA_013400375.1 Thinocorus orbignyianus | reverse complement strand
CCCCCCGTCCCCCCCCTGCCTATCTCTTCGGCACCATCCACGTGCCCTACACGCGGGTGTGGGACTTCATCCCTGACAACTCCAAGGCGGCTTTCCACGCCAGCTCCAGCGTCTACTTTGAGCTGGACCTCACCGACCCCTACACCATCTCCGGGCTGGCCAGCTGCCAGATGCTGCCCCACGGGGAGAACCTGCAGGATGTGCTGCCCCGGGAACTCTACCGCCGCCTGAAACGCCCCCTGGACTACATCAAGCTGATGCTGCCCCACTGGATGACCCCGGACCAGCGAGGCAAAGGGCTCTACGCCGACTACCTCTTCAACGCCATCGCTGGCAACTGGGAGCGCAAGAGGCCTGTCTGGGTGATGCTCATGGTGAACTCCTTGACGGAGACGGACATCCGCTCCAGAGGGGTGCCGGTGCTCGATCTCTACCTCGCGCAGGAGGCTGAGAGGATGAAGAAGACAACGGGCGCGGTGGAGAGGGTGGAGGAGCAGTGTCACCCCCTGAACGGGCTCAACTTCTCCCAGGTAAGGAGGCTGCTGGGCCTCCTGGCTTATCCCAGGAGGCGGAGACCATTCTCCTGGCATTTTGGTCAGGTTTTGGGTACAAACCACAAGCTCGTTGCAGCAATGTGGGTTGCTCACGGGCTCCAGTGGCCTTTGCGTCATCGGGCTGCCCATTCTCCATTGCACTGATCCATGCTGCCTGCAAAAAAACCTGCGATGTGTGCTGCGAGTGGTGCGCGTTTTTCATGTGTATTATTCATTTGAGAGGCAAATGTCCAGGGTGTGAGTTTGTGTGTCCACTGGCTTGCCACTTGTGAGGGAAACTTCCGCGCCACCCGTCCTGTCCTGGAGCTGAGTAAAAAAAACTCAGACTTTTTTTTTTTTGGTTGTTTTTTTGCTTGTTTTTCAAGTAAAGCAGCTCAGTGGTACTTGTCAGGAAGAGGATGAAACTTGAACAATGAGAAAAGAAACTTCAACATTGTTCAAATAGATCTAAGTACGTGCAAACTGTCAGTCGTCTTTTTAGTAGTCACTCCAGGTCAAAACAAACTGGCTCACGTTGCCCTCACGTACTGGGGGAAATTAAGTGTTCAATCTGCATGGACTTTTTAAATTTTAGAACAGGTAAAGTTCAGCAAAAGGAAAAGGATGTAGATTAAGAAACAAAAGTTATTGGTGTAATTGGACTCCAGAATTCTTTCAGTGGATTTAGCTTTAAACAACCAAGTACTAAGCCATGCAATCTATTTCATTTCAGTGGATTAATCAGGAACACAGTCACAGCTATTGACTTTGCTTTGTGAAACTGTTTATATGAAATCAGATTTACTAGAAATTCAGGAAATGAATGTGTGTGGAAGAAAACAAATAATCCAGGGGAAATTTAAGACGGTGTCAGTTACTGCTATGATATTTCGTTTTTAACCTGCTTTTCATCATTAGTTTTGGATCAGCCTGTTTCCAGCTTTATCTTACTGTCCTAGTTTGAAGAAAAAATTCTTGGTGATGTGGGAATAAGGATTAAAGGACTGATCTTTGGTGTGATTAAAATGTCCTTAGAATGCCTTCACCCCCTTCTCCCCTGAAGTCTAGTGGGAAATGTTTTAAGGAGAAAAAGCCTGGCTTTCACTAATGTTACATTTATCCGATATTTCAACTAGAAGTCTAACTCTGCGTACAGCCTTCAGAGGAGAAAATTGGTTGCATACACTTTTGGATGGATTTTCTTGTTTATCAGCAAAAACAATTAAAAGAAAGCCCCTCAGGTTCTTTGCATTAATTAACGCACACGCAAAACAAGGAATTCGTTTTACCCTGTTCTGTTTGAAAGGTTTAAGTGCCTATCCTCTCTGTTGAACTCCTTCTTTAAGGTGAGGTAAAAATAATTAACCATTCCAGACATCCAATAGTGTTTGGTTGTATTAGGTCAAAAATAGCAGTTAGAATCAAGCACATGAAAGCATTTGGTTAAAAATGTACCACTTGGAAGCCTTTTAAATGTGAATCATATTACATTTTTTCTTTTTAGAGGGAGAGGGAGTAAGAGAAAGGAAAAGGGGCAGAGCGCAAAACTCAGTGCTGCTCTTAGCATAATTCTGTTTTTCTCTTATTCTCTAAATTTTAAATGGAAACATAAATTTGTCATTTTTTTTTTTTTTGCTATAATGATAATCTAAAAATGACAGCAAAGATGTTATTGCTATTGGCAGAGGACAATCATTTATGCAAAAAGTTTATGCTGATTAAAAAAATACATAACATTTTAATTATTACAGAGAATTGACATTGCTGTTAAAGTAGATCAGCGTTCAGGAAGATTTTTCCTATATGGAAGCTTTTTCTGGGAACAAGGCCACAAAAACAACTGAGACAAAACTAAACAAAACAAACCAGATATTTATTTTCTTGCTTCCTCTAGATTTCAGGCATCCTGACACCTGGCTAGTTGTTTAACAATAGTAATTTGTAATGTTATCACACCGTCTGGCAGTCCTACTGCTTGGTGTATTACTGTGCTAATTTAGTGGAGTGGATTTCACCTCCCAGTTTCAGGTTTTGGAGCCTTCCTTAAGCAACACATAATTAAAACACACTAAAATGGAAATCAGAAATTGAGCAGCTTTTGTTCTGTAGCGTGTTTGCACAGTTTGATGAGAACATCTGTGATAAATTACAGTCCCAAATCTGCTAAGGGCATCAGCAGTTTACCTGTTTTCAGCATTACTGTTACAGGAATACTGCACGTAATTTCTGCATTCAGAATTCTAGTTTTAAAAGTGTGCCTTGCTGAATCATGTCAATGCTTTTTTTCCCCCCCATCCCCAAAGTCCAGTATTTTTTCCCTAAGCAAATTAAAAAAGAAAAAAAGCATTTTTTTCTTTTTTTTTTTATTTTTTTTTATTTTTTTTTTAGTTCTTCCCCTCAAAGGCAGCTTTGTGCTACTGCAAATATTTAATCTGACTACATGCACCAAATCGGTTAATCTGATACCGTGAGGAGGAGGAAATCTAGGAGTGGTCCTGGTGTGGTACTTGGTTTTGATCTGCTTTGAAAGAAAGCGGATACACTTGCATTTTTGACCAGGAACGATCTTTGAAACGTTCTGTGCGTCGCTTTGAAATGTTGATTGTCTTAGCCGGATGAAAAGATTAAGGTGGCTCATATAATTAGCTGCTTCCTGGAGAGCCAGCTCTTGCAGGTAGAGCACAGATACATTGTTTTCTATTGTAAACCCAGAAACTTTGTAGTTTGATGCTCTTCTCCCCCTGAAATAGAATCATGGAATGGTTTAGGAAATCTCTGTGGGGTGTTCAGTGGTGCTTTCCCAAACCAGGACCACTGGGATTGCCCTCTTTTCCTGATGACCGGCTGCTTTCCTGCAGGGATAGCGGAGGATGGAGCATCCTTACTCCCTGAGGGACTCTGGTCACTCAAAGTCTGGGTCCCTGGTACTGTATAGGTGGTGGCAAGGTGTCTGAATTGCAGAAGAAGTCTGCGTTGGGAGCTTGGCAATAGGGGAACTCAGGTCAGGTTTGGGTCAGGTTGAATTTTCCCCACTCTTTGGTGTATGAAGTTTGAGGGTTTTCACTGGAGGTGGGTCAGGAGTGGAAAGGCACGTAAAGAAGGGGAAGCAGACAGCTTTTCTCTCTGACAGCAGAGATGTTTATTTATAGAGTGGCCAGAAACGTGCAAAATCAGGTGGAACAGGACTGAGAAAAGCTAATGAGGGATGGATGGCGTTTAGGGCCTTCTCTTGATGGGGTCCTGGCAGAGGCACTGCAGCTGGTACCATGACAGGCCATGAGGACTTGTCCATGCATCCTCCAAGGGCCAGGTGGAGTTTTACCTCTTCTTTGTGACCCTCGCACAAATCTGTGGTGAAAAGCTCTCCCCAGACTGACATACACTTGTGTTAGAGCAAGGAGGATAGTGATGGTGACTTAGCTCTGTCTACGTCCACCCTAATCTTCCAGGGCTGTGGTGGAACCACCGCTCAGCACCCTCAGGAGACATCACCTCCCCACCAGGAGCCTATGTAGTCAGCAAGGGGAAGGTCCTACCCCTCTACCCTAGCTGCTCCTTCTGGGGAGATGGGTCACAGTTCTTGGTTGTGTTTGGCCCTGCCTCTCAGTGGGATCCCCAGACCAAGACAGCTTTGATACTCCTTCCTCCAAGTTAGAAATAAAATTCCTCTCCCATCCCATCCCAGCCTTGCCATCTTCAGAGAGAATCTGCATTCAGCCCGTGCCAGATGCTTTGAATCCCAGGATTCGTGAGGGAAATTTTGTGTCAGGGACGGACTCGGTCCTGACCTCTCATTGGGGGAAGCTGTCAGGCTGGAGGGGAGCCACCGGCTCCCCCTTTTCTCTGCCTCCCCTGGTCTGGGATTGTGAAGCCCTGACTCCGGTCTTCTCCAGCCTGTATCATTTCCAACTGCAGGGGGAGATGTTAAATATCAAACCGGTGTTGATTGGATCAGAGACGGCCTCAAAGAAAGAAACTTTAGACCGTGCCAGATTAAACTTCACACTTCACCATTCTTCCCCTTTCATTTCTTTGCCGCCTCATTCTCTGCACAAATAAACCTCGTCTCCCTGCTTCCTACCAATGAGACAGCATTCAAGGGGCAGGAATGACTTTGTTAACAAAATCAGTCTTCATTTCCCAGGTCCTGCTGTTCCATCAAACCCTGGGACATGGCAGCTTTGATTACTCTAGTGATAGGATTAGAGGGGGAACAAGTGCTGGTTAATAAAAGGCCGATGGGTGGTCCATCACGTTTGGTCACTGACAGATCTGCAGTCTTGGACCTGGACCTTCAGCGGCAAAACAACATGACCGTAGTAATATACAGACAGGGCCATAGCCTCAACTTACTATTCCATCTCCCCTGTCCACCTGAAAAATTAAACATTTCTGTGGCCACAAAGCTGGAACTCTCGGAGCTGACAGGGACAGGTATAGCTGACTTCAAGGGAAATTTACCTGTTTGTAATAATGAAAGATTCAGGCTCAAAATTTTTCAAATTGGATTAAAGGGCTATGTTTCAGAGCTAGTTGACTTTTGGCAGTCTGTGTAGTTTATTATTTGAAGCAGTATTATTGATTTATTGTTTTACTTTTTATAGGAAAAGTGGCTAATAGAAATTGTGCCACTTTGCTTTTAAAAAATTTCAGGCTTCATGGAAAGGACACAAGTCATCAGAAATAGCTCAGTATCATCTGTTTCGGTTGGTAAATATTGTTGCAATAGATGTTGCTAAAATCTTTGCTTATACATAGTTATACATTGTGCATATAGTTTTCAGCTTGCTGGCTTAAGCTATCACCTCCTTCACACACTCTCCACCCCCTGCACCCTGGGGTAAAAAAATTCCCCCTGGTAAAATTAACGTTGGGGTAGAAATTCATGCGGCAGACACAGAAATCTTTCCATTTAGCTCCCTTTGAATACTAGTGGAGCAGCTTTACGTCTTCACCAGGGGAACTATTGGAGGGTGAAACTATGCAGGTATTAAAACTACAGTAGTCACAGTAACACCTGAAAGGATCCACAGCTGATGTTTTATAGCTGTAACTCACTGTACGTGTTGCTCTTTACAGCCAGCTACTGTCTGCTTCTTCACCACAGCCCACTTGAAAGGCCCACCCTGGCATTTGATGCCTATTAAGAAAAAAGCCAGTCACTTAACGATGGCTCGAGGGGCAGCTGGCAACTCATGTATTGTATTTATTGTGTATAGAACGGCAAGAAGTGTTTTTAGAACAGGTTAGTTATGAGCACTTCCTTTTCCTCTGAACCTTCTCACCTTGCTTGGTAATATCTTGGCCCAAGACAGACCTGCCACCCATGAGGAGATGGGAGGAAGATTTTGCTGGTCGATTGTTTGCAAAATTATGGGTGCTGCTTGTGATCAGTTTTAGGCAGGAATTGCATCTTTGTAAGGTGGGCTTTGAAAGGAATGCATCTCTGGAAAACAGTGCCGAGCAAGCCTGGTACTCAAGGGAGTCCCTACTGTATTTGAGGCAGCTGAACCTTACTGAGGTATAGAAGTAAAATTGCAGAATTGGGCCATTTTTTTTCCCAGTGCGTGTGTTGAGAGGTGAGTTGAAGTCAGAGTGCGGTCTCTCTGGCTGCGGCAATGCCTGGTCCCGGCGGCAGGGAGCCCTGGTTCCCCTGCAGGGTGAGGGACATGGGGAGCACCCCAGGCCCACACCTCGCTCCCAGGAGGAGATTCGCTCCCCCAGCTTTTCTTCAGGGACGGGGGTCAGAAGAGGGACATTTTGACCCAATGCCATCCCCGTATTTAGGCACTAACACTGCTTTCAAATCCCTCTGGGTTCTCCCCTGGAGTAGTTTGCCACCTCCAAGCGGCTCACACAGTAAGTGCAAAACACACCTCTCTTTAGTAAATGTTATTTCCACAGTGATGATTTTGTCTCTGTTTGTTGTCAGCTGTCAGTTTCTGATGCTGTTGCAGCAGCAGTCAGGGTCCTGCCCCAGGCCGGGAGCGCTTTGCTTATAAACAGAACGAACCATTGACCTTAAAAACCTCAACTTCAAGTATAGTGCAACCTACAGTCCTCAGAAAGTCTTTAACAGCCTCCCCTCAGCTCCCTAGTGAGTAGCAATCCATGTTATAAAGCCAGCCCACATCATTCAGGCTAGTCAGAGGTTCCTGTATTGAAAAGGCCAGAAATGATCTTAAGCAAGGGCACTCATTCCCCCTGCACTCCTGTGGAGATGGAGATCGGCAGCAGGGCTCCTGGCAAAGCATATTTGGGAACTTCAGAGGCACCTACTGTAAAATAACAGGTTTCCCCTGTGCTAGGCTTTACACTGCAAACACTTATTAATCTCTTCACTGTCATTAGGAGTTGATGAGACAGGTAAAAGGCAGGAGAAATCACAGAGTTATTGCTAGAACCACATGACATTGGTGTGATTTCTTTCATCTTTTGGTCCCATTAGAGAGGTTCCCTGCATGCATGGATGAGGGACTGTAAAATGACTTCCCCAGAGCACAGTATTTAGGATAGCAGAAATCCAGAGGTTTTCAACAACAACCACTGTCTTTGAAACTTCGTTTTTTTAGCTTTCAAGAGTCAGCTTTAGAAGGGCCCTGTTTTGCAGGGAAACATATCTGCCTTGTGTTCACATACTTTCATACTTTCCCAAAACCTTCTTCCAGGACAACAGGCAGTTCAGATCCTAGATGCTGCTAGACTTAAAATCGACAGGAAGCACTGCGCGTTGATCACAGAACCAGCATCTTTCTGAACCTTTCAAATTATTTATAGGGTGCAGTCACTGAGGCATTTTTTCTGAACACTGCAATGATTTGTGAACCTAATATTTTTTCTATAACCTATAAAACATTGTGCTTTTGTTGTGGTTGCAGCCAAATTTACCAAAACTAAACTGACCAATGGCTCTTCCTCCACCACCCCACCCCCCCAAAAAAAAAGGAAAGGAAGAAATTAGGAGATTTACAAGTTTAGAATGAACTAAACTACTTTAATGAAGTATTAATACTAAAATTAAAAAAAGAAGAAGAAGAAGAAAATAATGAAATAGATACATTCTATACAAAACCATGTCAAGTTCCCAAGAAAACATTCACATCTCCAGTAGGCATAGGGAAGAGTCCCAGACTGGACTTGGTGGGCAACAAGAGCTGGATTCCAGATCTGGAGTCAGGAACTCTCAGATCGGGATCAAAGGCAGACAGAGTCCTCTTTGGACGTTGGCCATTGAAGGAGGAGAGTTGACCCTTTGATCCCTCAGCTTTTATGCTGAGCATGATGTGGATGGGATGGAATATCCCAGCTGGTCAGTTTTGGGTCACCTCTCCTGTCCGCTCCTCCCTGCTGGTGTGACTCCTCTATGCTTTTCTGCTTCCAGCCCTCCAAGGGGGCAAATAACAAAATTACCTGACCTTGGTTGTTACAGCAGTAAGTATAAGCAAGGGCCTCTCTGCACACCATTGCTTGGTATAATCAGGTGTGAACAGTTTTCTGAACAATATGCTGTTAATTTCAGATTTAGTTAGTTTGAAGATGCCCAGCAAAAAAGTAAAATTGTAAAACAGAAAATTAGTTGTGTTTTACCTCAACCAGGACAGATTTCCAGCTTGCTTGAGACACCAGGAATTAAAATGGTGCCTGCAGAGCTGAAAACTGCAGGTATCAGTGTTTGAACTTGGTGGCTCAGTCCTTGGATGGGAATTGGAACAAGGCTGTACTCTCTGCAAAGCAGGAACAGACTTGCAACTAAAATGCATGACTGGTTGCATCTGTCACAACAGCTAGTAGTTATGGCATCTCATTCATCTCCATGGATTTGCTTTTTGTGGTGCTCAGGAAAACATTATAGCTGCCTGTGTCATTGTTATTGCTTATTGGATCTAGTTGTCATTTAAATGCGCAGAGAATTAGAAGTGACATGGTTAATACCTGTGTCAGAAGCTCAAGCAGGAATTAGCACAGATGACTGCTACTTTTATCACTAATTATTCCAACAGCAGTCCTTACCATTTGGGTTTCCAATTTTTAGAGCTTCTGCTGCAAGTCATTTCAGGACTTCTAGCACAATATAAATGAAAGTTGCTAAAAACTGTAAATTAAAACCATGTGTTCAGCATTTTGGGATGGATGATGACTTGAGGAGGCTCATTAGCAAAAGTATTTTTAGTTTGAATGAGATCAAAGACCTTAGATTTTCCACTCTGAGGGTCATTTAACATAGGCCTAGACACCCCATTTCTCATCGTACATAAACTCCCATAGGCCAGTTATGCCTGAAGAAATCATCATCTCTGAAATATTATAATTAGATTTATTATCAGCGGACCACTGCTGATCACCTCTGTCCAGGCACTGCAACAACACTGAGGCCTGAAGAGTCTTGCAGATGTCAAAAGGGAGTTTTATTACTGACTTCTTTAAAAGTGGGTAGCGGTGTTAGATGTCAAAGACCATTGGTATGAATCAAATCCTATAGGTTGTACTCATTCCAGAGTATACCTCGAAGCCAGGGATAACACTGAACTGTTCCCAGAAACTCCTGTTGGCAAAAAGAGAAAGAGTTGTAAAAAAAGAAAAAAGAAAGTGTTCTGGTTTCTTCTTTCCCTAGGCTCAGTTAACATGGAAGTTATGAAACCTTTCAACTGAATTCCAGAGGTTCTTCTTGCTTGGGTATTCCTTCAAAATCACAGAATTCTCTGAGATGGGCATAGAGAAAAGTTAGCAATTCGGTCATAGCCAATGTAGTAGCTTTAACCACACAAGGGAATAATACTAAATGCTTTACATTTTCCCCAGATTTCATCAACTTGCTTCTTCTACCCAAACCCTTGTATTGGGGCACTCATCAGGAGATAAAAGATACCCCCGATACATAAAAATAGAGAAGAAGCTGCCTTCATAGAACAAAGCGGTATTCCTCAGGCTCCCATTGTGAGCCAAGGAATGAGAAAAAGGAAACAAATCTTCAAGTTACTTTCAAACCTCTTTCCATTTTAATAAAAGTCAACTTACGAGAAACACAGGGAAAATATTTCTTTAAAGTAGGAGATTCTATGTCTTGAAAGCATCCCCTCAATATTTTAGAGACTGTATTAAGTCCAAGGTCTCCATTAGGCTCCCTCACTTTTATTAACAATCACAATGAAGACTGATTATTCTCTGTACACTTTCTGCCACCGCACAAATTTTACTTTCCTTTGATTTCTTGCAGGCTTTTCCTATTACAGGTGACAGCATAATAGTGATGGGGAATATTTATTTAAATGTGAGACAAAATGCTGACGGTATGGGACTTTACAGAGTTGGCAGAGAGGGAGAGGGCAAAAGGGTGATTTGAGAAACATGCCCAGCTTTTTGAAGGTCTTTGTATTTCTGGCATATGATTGATTCACAATTTTAGAAATCATCAAGGTGAATGTTATTCCAGCAGTGAAGTGTGATGGGACACGTCCCAATGTGTCCCATTGGTTCTAAAGCACTGGTAAAATCATCATAGAACTATTAACTGGAGAAGAGCTAAGCCTTGCACCATATAAAGAGAAGTTTCTGACATACTTGGAGCCAGCTGGGATGCTAGCTTGTTACATGCTTTCAAGCTCAGGTAATTCTTTACTTTTGGGCTTTCACAGGAGCAAGAGAGGCTCAAGTGTGTTAAAGGGTCTCAAAATGTTTTTTTTTTTTTTTTTAAATAAGAGTTAACTATACAGAGATCCCTTATTTTTCATAATGACTTTCTTTCCAGATTAATACAGGACAAAGCTAGAAAGAACATTCTCAAAAAAGCTCATTATTTGCTTGATGAAGGAAGTAAGTCACTAAGACGTAGAATCAATACCAAGTTATGGCCAAAATAACTCTAATATGACCTGGCTTTCAAACAAGTGGGATGCTTTCTTGGTAGACAGCTGCAAGCAAACCGAAGTTGAGTTCACTCAGTGTTTCTCGTTTCTTTTTGCAGGACACCAGGGAGTACTGAGCATCAGGCTGTAAGACCAGGTTATACCATCCTGAAATAATCCAGGTCTTTCGGTGGTGAGATGAAGTTCAGAGGGTCAAGGCAACAGGCACTTGTAGGCATGAAACAGTGTTCAGCTTCATGAATTGGCTTTGTTGCTGTGTGCAGGCTTGTGCTGACTGGCTTTTTACCCGGCTAATTGTGTGAGGCCAGGGAGGATTTTCTTTATTAACTCAAGTGGCTTGGCTGTGAAATGAGACATACTGTACAGTATATAATTCAAGTTCACTTTCAAAGGCATTTTTGTTGAAGCTGGGTATCCAGAGAGACCTGAGCCTTTAACATGTATGCATCTGAAACACACTCTAGAAACTTCATAATTTAAGGTCAGCATTTACACTTATTCATGTTCCAGTAATGGAATAGTGCTTGCTTTTTAAAAAAACACCCTCTGTTTATATCTTAATGTATAAAAGTGTGGGTTTTTTCTGAGAAAGAAACTGACTGCTTTGAGCACTTGCTGTGTGTTAACTATGACTGGATAGGCTTCTAAGGGATGTGCCATGTAGACACAGCAAATTAGGGCTCTGAAGTTGAAAGAAAGTGCAGCTGGGTGCTCTTGGTGTTCATTCTCAAACCTGAAAGTATTAGTTGTTGAGAATCACTTGTAGTAGTACCCTTTTGTGTCTTGGGTAGTACAAAGAGCTGTAATCTCTCAAAAGGTGTCATATTTTGGCATATTTTGGATGGATTTTGTCATTACTGACAAAGAGATCCCAGTGGAAGATATCCCTAGGAATGAAAAACACAATCACCAAAACCCACACAAGATCCCTTATCATGCTCTCTCTAAAGCTGTTGCAGATTCATTTGAATTACACTGGAAAGATTTATCTCTTATTAATGGAGCACTCTTCATTTTTTAAAATTGAGTTGTTGTGCAACACATCAAGTAACAATGTCATAACACATCGTAAATCAGTTTGTTCACTGAAGGATTCTAGATGAGTTAATCTAACATCCTGGACACAGTTCATGAGCAGTTAATTTTAGCAGTTCTCTTTGATATATATCAGTTAAGGCAAAGCAACTCCAGCCATTACGGAGAAGAGTCAAAACTGGTTAACGGCAAAGCAAGTACAGACAAAGATTGTTCAGAGATAAAGCCTTTGGCAGATCGTTCAAGGGATCTTTGCTTTATATAGAACAATTGTAGCTCTAATACCAACAGTGCAGACGCTCTGGGACAAAGAGAAAACACACACACACACTAAACCACAGAAGAAAACCACACACACCACTTGGTACTTGCATCTAACAAGAAAGTCAAGCTAAAGTTCACCAGCCCTGACGTAGTTACCAAAGAACTCCACGGCAGGCAATAAGATGGGAAGAAGTACCCCCAAAAAGGCATCCAGGAATTATTCCCATTGGTACTGGGAGAAACTAAGAATGCTTGATTTGAAACACAAAGTCATCCAGCAGCCTGCCAAATGCCATTTGTCTCAAGGTCATGCAACATAAATAACCCCAAGCATTAGCTCTAAAGCAGGAGTGCAGGAGGTAGCTCAAATAAATAGGCAAAGGGATTCCTCTTTCTTCCCTGTGGATGTTCAGCATGCTACTGAGAATGTTCCAAGGCCTGGCACTCCTGACAAGCTTGGTACATTAAGGGTAGTAAAACACACCAAGAGCAGGGACTGCAGCTGAATGTAGCGTCATGGAAGGGACCGTGGTTTGAGACCAAGCCACTAAGCTGTCATGCATTTTCTGCAAGAATTAGTCAGGGAGACTAATTAAAAAGGAAAAGTCAGCCAGAAAAAAATTTCCTCTTGGAAGTTTTAAGTCTGAAAGGATTGATTCCTGTAATACAGTAGGGAAAGTCAACTTTTATTTACTGTTCGATATGTGGTAACATACATTTTCCCGTTTTTCCAACACACCAAAGTATCATTTTTTAAAGAGAAAAAGAAGCTTAGCAACTGTCATGTCTAGTAATGCATCATCCCTATCAGTCAGGGAAGAAAGGGATGTGTTTTGCAGAGATCACTTAGACCTTGGAGTATAGCTTTGAAGATACCAATGGGAGAATCCCCAAAAGACTTTGCACCCATTCTTTGTTCTCTCGATAAAGCTCACTTTGGTTCCTGTTAAAACAGATTAAACAAGCATGCAGTCCTTGAACCTGGAATCCAAACCTGTATCCCTGCAGACCCTGGTTTATGTAGAAAGGAGTTTTCTGTAGCCAAGTAATTCATTAAGAGAATTAGGAAGAAAAAAAAAGATTAGCCAATATTCTTCTAACTTAATTGTGATTTAGATAGGATTAAAAAGCAGACTGAGTGGAGTTATTTGTGGTTTCATGTTGAATTCTTGATGCCATGTAAAAAGTGAAGTGAACTCAGTCAGAAGGAGAGTTTCAAACTGAAAGTGCTTTGATACAGCTTTCCCATTTCTGGTTCAGCCAGCACTGCTAGAGATGGCTATACAGAGCCCTGTTCATCTGTATGGTCTAGCATCGGTTCTTCCAAACAGAAAAGAAGCAAGTTGAGCATCTGGATAAGGAGCCCTGGTTTTTAATATATACATATAGGACAATTTTATATCTGTAGGCCTTACATTATGTGTTGGAAACTGAGGCATGACTTCAGAAACTGAAATATCCCAAATATGTTGTTACATCTGGGGCTAAGACTGTGATTTATCCATCTATATGTTTCTATCTTATCCCTTTCAACTTAATTTAATACTTTTAGGAAAAGAAATATTTGTATGTGGAGGAACTAGAGTTAATGCGATGGTGATGTGAAAGGGACATCTACAGAAGTTTGGGCTGACTGCGAACTCCATAACCTACAGTTCTTCAAGTGAGGGATTATGGGACACATCTCCATCCCTTGGCAAACAGAGCAGCTCCACCCGGCTTTGCAGCCTATTTTAATCTGTAATGAAACTGATTTTCTCAGACCCAAGCGATCTTTAAAAATGGCAGAGAGCTCAGAATTGCATCATTAGTAATGAACCAAAGACTTTTGTGTTGCAACAGCTTTTGTTGAGGGATTGATTATTGTGTTGAAAATCCACTGGTCTTGGCACTGGCTGGAGAACTCAGCAGTTCCACTTTGCATGTCCTGCCATCATTCAGCGAGCAGACCCTGTTGCTCGACATCGCAGTAGGGCAGCCAGTTGGCTTCTCCCAACCCCCTTAGATTTCCAGATGTCATAACAAAATAAGAGAGAGAGACTTAGCCATCTTCCATGTGTTTACGCTGGAGCTGCTAGGCAGAGACCAAGCCACACCACTGCACAGCTTTTCAAAAAGGACTTAATAGGCCTCTCTGTAAACAGATCTAAATATTTGCTCCAGTGACATTTATCGCATCACACGTCTGGCGCGAGTGTTTCGTCCTTGTTTTGCTTGCGTGTTTGGATTCTCTTATAAACATTAATGAAGTGCTTGAATACAAATGAATAATCCTCCCCCCTTCTTCCCACCCTGGAGGGGAGGGGAATAGGAGGGCATGAAGTAATAATAGTTCAACCTTCAACCCGTAATTGCTCAGTATGTTTTGATGACAGCTTTCTTTCTCACATGCTTTAAAAGATTTTATTCGGCATGTACATCCATGAAGAAGGCATTGCACCTTTCTTCAAAGGCAGCTGCAGCTGAGGTTGGGGTAGGAGCAGTTAGCACACAGCTGAGTGTCATTTGATGTTTGATTAGTTGTAGGGTGTTGACCTCTTGCTGGATTCTCAACAGGATGGCAGAATTGTGCCCCATCTACAGGGCTTTTAATAGGGGACATAGTTAATATTTTCTTCCCTGGACATCTACTCATAGCTATTGGCTGGACAGAATAATGGGCCTGCAATACTTCAGATCTAACTCCATATGGCTGTTCAGCAACCTCTGGCTGGAGAACTGAGGTTGTTTAATAGGTATTTTGCAATTACCTACAGTTTGACTATGACCAAAGCCAACACACTTCCGTATAGCCCTTTCTGTTCTCTCAGCGCCTTTATAGAGGACACGGGCTCTAGGAAGTGGACAGCTCGGTCTGGCTTGTTCTTTCCTTGCTAAAAGAGGGGATGGACATGGGTAAGGAAAGACCGACCAAGTCGTATTTCCATAGGTGGTTATTGTGGAGGCAACCTTTAGAATACTTTTTTTATTGTCTAGGGTATGAGGCCTTAAAACAGATGTGTTAGATGCCTGTTTCCTCATTGTAAGAAGGGTAGGGTTGTGAAGTATCAAAGCTTCATTTCCCAGCCTGCTCTAGATTGACAAAATCCTGAGTATATCCTTCCTCTGTGGTAGCAGTTACAATATTACTCCTTTCTCCCCCTGCAGTTCAAAATGTCACAGTATCTTCCACACACAGTGAATTCTCATGGTCTCCTGCCAGGTGGGACAGTCCTTTGCTCAAGACTTCTTTAGTTTCTGCAGCTGGGCTTGTAGGAGCAGTGGTTTGGCTTGTTTGGAAGTCAGTAATAGAAGAAACTCCGTATCAGACAAGAGAGTCTGTTCAGAAATTTGCCAAATTCGTGCAACTAAGCTCCCAGTTCTTTGTTAAGAGCAAAACTTCTACATATAATCTGTGGGACATAAAAGAAGTAATTGATGCCTATAAAGTAATCAAAAATTCGTTCTTCAGACAAACTTTAAGAAAAAAAATCTTCCTGTACAAGACATCTGTGGGTTTGTTGTCTGCAATAATACTAAGTGCAAAGGATTTATTTCCCAATAATCAGGCTTTGGGAGGTCAAGACTAATACCCAAGAAGAAAAAAATGCATGTGTTTCCTTCATGTGAGTGATTAGGTTTAAAATGGGTTAAAAATTAATACTGTCTTTGGATCTGCATGTGTATGAAACCATTCAGTCTGCACATACTTGTGTACTGTTAGAAAGTGCCTGTCAACTCCATTAATTATCAAATTGCTTATTCAGTCTATACATTCCTTGCATAAATCCATATCAGCTTTGCCTCTTGTAACAGTATTTGTTTATATGAGCCGGAACTCTCTATCCTGAGCAGTCTAAAACGCCTCTCAAAAGAATTTCTTCGTCTGTGCCTACGGAGACCCAGACTAATTGCTATTGAGAGGGTGCTCTGTGGGGTGCTTTTGTGGTGGAGAGTTGGGAGTAACAAAATTGTCTACAAAGGTGTTCCCTTGTCACCTCTATCAATGTTGATACGTTCAATAGAGGAGACTAAAGTTGTCGCAGTTCTCAGTGGCTGTGAAGTGCACACTGGAAAAACAAAAAGCTGGGAGAAACGGACACAAAGGAGAATTTACTAATATTTTTGTCATCCTCTGCCTCATGTGCCAACACTAATGGAGGCTTTTTTTTGTCTTACTAATTTATAGTCCAGTGAATTCCAGGGTCCCCGTCGCTCAAGCATTCTGCCTTTCACTCATTTGCTGGAACACAAACATGGAAGTGTATTTGGAACTCGCTGAAGCCTTAAAAAAACAAAATTAAGGCAAGCTGCCAGATCAGAATCTAATACACAACATATGTTTACAGGGTTATAGTCTCTTGCCATGCTGGCTTTAGCAGCTCTCCAGTGTGAAGTAGAGTAAATGCCTTCCAAGACCTTTTATCATCCATCGTGCTTATCAAAACAGTAAAAGTACTGTTTTTATTTCAGCAAACGTGCTTTTCCTCTTGTCGGAAGCCCTTTGAATTCCCCACCACATTTGGGATCAATGGAAGAGTATGTCCTTGGTCTTGTTTGTCTAGTTCTCCTCCTCTTCATGAGAAGTCATCTGCCTCAAGGCTGGCAAGCGTCCCTGAACAGGACCCCTAGTTTGTGAGGAGAGAATCATGTTGACCCCCATCCACTTTGTGCGTTTGTAGTGTAAATCCTGGCACTCTGTGAGGAGTCTGTGAAGAGAAAAGAGTTGTCCGAGTGTAAGACATGGAGGACTGAAGTGAAGGAGGTGTTTGATGCTAATGCTGGTTACCTCAGCTTGTCCTAATGCAAGAGGTGCCATTGGTTCAGAGTTAGTTCAGGCCACAGGCTATAAGGAATTAGGCAGCAATGATTCAGTTTACCTGTTGTCGTTTTTTAATATTCTGAGTTGGTCATTACCAGATTTGAACCTCAATTTAGAGACAGAGTGAAAGTTCTTGAGAAGCATGTAAACAAGTTTAAAACATTTCCAGCCTTGGAAAATGAGACAGTTCTAGACAACATAAAGCCAAACCAGTCCCTTAGTCCTGTGAAGAAAAGTTGTTCACTTCAAACTTTAGCCATCTCTGGGAACCTTCAGGACTACTGGGGCATTAGTATTTGGTGTGGCCAGTGAGTCCCACTGTGGCTTTGTGGTTCCCTTCTAGGCTCTGTTACCTGTGCCTTACACAGTGCTGATATCTACTCATCCAGTGGTGCTTCCACTCAATTTGCACCAAAATAGGACCATCGAGACTGCAGTGGAGAGCTACAAGCACAGGGCAAGGACTCTGTGTGACAGCCCAAGATTTAGGAGTGGAATGCAATGGATGCTGCTGCAAGGCAGAGGGAATGGAAAAGGGGGACAGGTACACCAGTCTCCTGTCACCTGTGGCTGCTCTGCCCAGCATCCAGTGTAATATCCAGCAGCAGCTGGATGTAACCTGCAGAAAGGGTAATCAGTAACTATATGCAGAACCCAGCAAAATTAAATGTGAAGCATCTAGAAATGTTGTGGGATGTGTCAAAGACTTGGTGGGTATATGAGGCTCTGGAAGAGTAGTAGCCCATTACTTTTTCTTCTGCTCTTCATTCTCCATATGTAGGAAATACCTCACGTGATCCACGAAGCGTGCTAGGCCACCCGGACCCCATGAGCTCTACATGAACTACCCCAAGCTTATCAAAGGCAGTGCTTGCACACGAGCTGTGTTAGCAGGAGGCAAGACTTATCTGGGACCTCAGAGACAATCCTGATGGAGCCCTTTGTGTTTCAGTTCTGATGGGCAAGATATTAGAGCTATTTATTTTTGTGAAATGTTTTCTTTGAACAGAAACAGTGCTCATGCAATTACATGTATTTTGAGGAAAAAGAGAAGTTTCTTCAAATGTCTCAATTTCAAATTTTAAGTGAAGTTAGAAAAACCCAGGAGTCTCATCAGCAAAACAACAGTCTGGTAATTGTCCTGAATGGACATTTTTGTGCTGTTAGTTCATCACAACACATTAAAGACAGAAAAGACTGAATTCTTAACTTTTTTTCTTGAGATACAGTTGTTGTTCCCTGCTGAATTGAGGAAAGCAACAAAGACGGAAGTCTCTTGGCAGCTTTGAAAGAATATGTTAACAAAGGAGAAAGTCCTCAGGTACTTCCTTGATGGAAGCTTTCTAACACAACTCCAGGATGCCTGACTAGCAAGTTGTTTGATGTAGGGCAACTTTACCTCTATAGAATATGTTCTTTGCAGATATCAGGAAGGTTATAGTGCTTTAGAGCTTGGAAGTTATTTTTCCTCATAGGAAACTTAGTATGTATTTTCATGTGACTTCTGGCAGGTCAGATTGTGCCATCTCTGCTCACATTTAGTAGTGTCATGCTGTGAGCAGTCATTGTTCTTGAAGTAGTTTTGGATTAAAATGAGAGGCAAGATTCGGCAGTTTCACTTCAGCATTTCATCAGGGAGGTCTCTTGTCTCTCCTAGATTGTCTTAGCATGAAGTTTATTTCAGAAACAGAAATCACATACATGGTAGCCATATAGATGGAAGTATAAGTACAGATCTTGCATCTCTTTCAGCTCCAGGACTTCATTCTTTGTAGCTCACATGACCCACATCTCTTGCCTTTACCCTTTGATCACAGACAACCAACTTACCCTTTCACTTGGAGAGTCAGGTTGAAGAGGTGGTCATGATTTGGACTTTTAGTCCCTCATCTTTTTCTTTGCTCCCAAGAAGTGTCTTCTTTCTGTCACTAAGGAGATTAGTTGCCTAGTTCAGCTTTTGAGTCAAAAGTTTGCAATGCTTATTTGTCTTGCTGCATGGTTTTAAAACAATTTCTGTATCTGTTCCCTATTCTGTTTCAGTTATGCTTCGTTTGATTGCTAAGTGCAGAGTACGGCTTAAAAGAGTCAGTCAGTAAAAGTCCATGTTGGCAAATTCCTTGGACACAGTGACTATTGGGACAATGTCTCCCTGACATAGGCTCTGTTTCTTATATTTCAACAGTATTCTACATCCTAATGACTTGCTGTGTGCAGAAAGCATTTACAGTATGCTTTGCTGCTGCCCAAATGCAGATGTAGATTTTGGATTATGAGATTTCAAGTTCTGAGAATCACTATGGGTTTTAATGCTCTTGATGACACAGCCAAATAGTGTTGTTATGATAAAATTCAAAATTCATCTCTGAAGCACCTCTTTCTAGCGTTGCCTCATGCATTCTCAACTAGCAACGTATTCCTTTGTCTAAGTGACTTCCACTGTTGGAACTTTTTCCTAACATATTTAAGGTTTCCCTTTACTACTTCCAGATGTAGTCCCTTGTTTTACCATTCTTCGGCTCTATAAATATATTTTCTCTGGTATTAGTACTGCTCAGTTATTTGGATGGAGTTGTCATGATACACAAGTTCATGCTCTCTCTTTTAGGAGTTACTTATTAAGGAAAACTTTTACAACTATGGACAAACAGACTTTTGCAGAGATTGAATCTCAGTTTTGTCTTGTTTGTTAACTGAGACTCACACCTTTTGTGGGACCAGTTCATAGAGACACCTCGTGGCTGGCAGGAGCTCTACAGAGCGCATCACAATCATGTCAGATTGATTTATATTAAGCCTTAACATCCAGAGTCATTTGTTAAAGAATTATGAGGGAGGCTGCCAATCTGCTAATTAAAAGCTAGGAATACTTTAAGTTGTGTTCTGATGGAAACAAGTAAGCCAATCTGTTCTAAAGTGGAATTGCCTCCACCTCCAAAAATAACAGCAGCATGTTGTTTGCCTGAGTGCAATAAAAACTATCAAAGGAAATTTTCTATTTAAAGATTAAAAAAATTTGTTTAGTTCCTAGTTTCCCATGCTCCAGTCTACACTTGCTCTTCTCCCGTTCTGTGGAAGTAACGTAGAAGTAACGCAGGCAGCTCAGACTGATTCTGAGCTTCTCGGTCACAGGCCATGCTAGCCAGTGTCAGAAAAGTAAAAAACCAAGCCCTGTTCCCTTCAAACACATGAGCCAGGAGTGAATTAGACAGTAAGCTTTATGCAAGAGAAAGCCAGACTGACTTCTTTAGGTTGCAGGTCATCCATTAATGTAAATAATTTAAACAAGTGAGTCCTGGTAAGATTGCTCACCAGGCAATAAGTCTTTCAAATGGTAAGTGAGCAAGACTATCTCCCTGAATTGGCAAAGCATGCAGCTTTTCTTCTGTTTGATAGAAACTCTTCCATGAAAGTGGTATTTTAAAGAACAGAAGCCCTTAGAGAAATACGTATATAACCAAGCAATTTCATGGATATAATTGCTCTAGACCCAGCTGAATAGAGGCCTTGTGAGTTCATTAGTATTATATGTTTACATCCAATTATTCAAAATCATATCATAAGCAAATCTCAATTTTATATATGTATGTGTGTGTGTGAGTGTGTAAATCAAAAAGACAGGTAGGGAAGTAGAAATAGTCCTGAACTATTGATCATTTCTGCTACCTCTCCTTTTCTCAGTGAAAACTGAATCATACAAAATGCTGGAAACCATCTTTCTATAACAAAGGAGAATAAAGTCCTTCGTGGGCTTTGCACAAAGCTGAAAGAGGCTTTCCCTGGAGAAATTAGTCAAAAGGTCCAAAGAGTCCCTTAAATTCAGGGGTTAGTTCCTACTTACAGCTGGAATAGAGGCACAACATTCGCAACAAGCACAGAGTTACGGAAAGTATGAATTCAGGGTATTTTGCTTCTAATGGTCAGCCCCCATCTTCATGAACATGTAGACACGAGAGCAATAAAAAATTGGCTTTCTGCCTTTCTGATTTCTAGAGCATCTCAGGGGGAGTAGGAGAATGGTGTTACAGGAGATGACAACTCCAAGTCAGTAGCTGGACTTCATAAGGATTTTTTTGCCTTAATCTAAGACTGCCTAAAAAAGGTTAGAACGAGGTGTGTGTTGAGTATCGTGTGTGTTGAGTATCATGTGTGAACTGAGATTGTATCTAGGGGCACTTCCACACATTTTCCTTAAATGCCCATGCATTCTCCTTGCATTGGGCTGGATGTCCAGTTAATACTTCTTTCTATTCTATGAAAAGCATACACTATATAGTGTAACGTTCAGGTCTTCCAAGCATTAAGGCTTAGGAAAAAAAAACCCCAAACTCTCACCATGTTTACTTCAACTTTCCCTTTCTAAATTGCTTTGACAGCCCTGTGCTTTTCTAACTTGTTTCGGGGAATATCCAGCCTGCCATTGGAATTATTTGAATTGTACAGAAAGAAAGGAGGGCCTGTTTCCCTCCGAATTCCATATATTGTGTCGCTGAAGCTTTTCATGTTCCATAAACAATGCTCTCTTTTTCTAACCCTCTCCCCCTCCTGCCCATAGCCTGACTTTTTATAATTTTCTTGACATGGACAACTCAGCATTTTTGTGAAAAGCTATGACTGATTTTCTGCAGCTTTACAAACAGGAGCTTGCTGGTGATTTCAAGAGGATCAGGTAGTTTGATGCAAGTGAGATTGGGTAGGGTCTCTGGGCCTTCTAACACGTCTCAGCAGCGCATCTGGTTGTGAATGATTGTTTTCCCTTAAAGCATTCATGATCTCCCATTGGCAAGTCTCCTCTCATAACTAAGGAGACATTTGGAAAAACGTTGGTATTTTTAAATGTCTTCTTAATCCCTGTAGATCTCTAGCTAGTGGCCTCATTTTTCCACACACCACTCTTTTTTTAGTTAATAATCCGGTGAATAAATAATGTGAGAGAAATCTCAGGAGTAGAGTTGCATGGGCTCTGGAGTTTAAGTTCATTTCAACCTTCTTATTATTTGACTGGTGTTTCATGGTCTGTCTTTGGTGACTCATGAAGTTTGATCCCAAGAGAAAAATCACAGCCTTGATAACTAGCCATGGTAGATATTGCAAAAGCAGTAGTGCTTCTGTAGCTCTGGTGCCTCAGTGTTTTTTTTTTCTTTCTTCACCAGGAAGATGGATAATTTCCAGTTTTAATGACCACACATGGGAAAGATGAATAAGCAGTATTTGGGAAGGGTGTCTGATTGGTCACACCCTCCACTGGCTGTGCCTGCTGGGCCATTTTGCGTAGCATTTCTGGAATACTTTTGCAGTAGTGAAAGGGTTATTGCAGCATTTGATTTCAGCCTTATAAAGTCTTATGAAGTGCCAAGCAAGCCCCTGTAGCCTGACAGCAGCGACACTGATCATGTGCCATGTCACAAAGAGGAAAAAAAATCCCTTTCAGTGTTTGCACTGAGCATGAGTGTCACTTTAAAGCTTTAGGTTGCTTTTAAAACCGCCTTGCAGCCCGACAGCTTTGCGGTGGACCTGAGAGGTCTTGGGTTAATGTCATCTAATGCATCCTAATGGGTAGTCTAATTGTAACTGCCATTCCAGCTGTCCCTTGTGTGTTTAACTCATGTAAATGAAAAACACAGCTTTCCAATTTACTCTTCAGCTTGAAATATTATCTTCTCCTTAAGCAATGTGTTTTAATTGTAGAAGTAAGGTATAATATATATGGAAAGAGTGGGTGAGAGTATGAAGATTGTATATAAATAGCAGGGCTTCTTAGCTTTTTCTTTTCTTCACCATTGACCTGTCTTTTCTCAGCTGACTGCTGACTAAACAGACACCGAACAGGCCCCAGCTGATCCAGAGGGGGGATAAGAGAGCAGGTAGAGATGTACGGGCACCTATTCCACTCCCATCTGCTGCAAGATGTCCAGAAAGTTAGGCAGCAGCACTCTGAAGCATGCACATGCCCACTTGATGTCAGTCTGGAGCGACTCTCATGACTTACACTGGCAGAGAAGATCAAAACCTGCCTTAAAAATTAGGTGGTGGAGACAAAAATATATATAAAAAGAAGAAATTTAAAAAAAAAAAAGAGAGAAAAGTCAGCAGACACTCGGAGGCCAGGAAAGGCTGCCAAACAAGCATTCCTGCCCTTGCTTACGATTCTGCCCCACATACAACTGGCTGTGTACGTCTGGGAGCAGCCAGCATAGTGATCTATTCATAAAGGGCCAAATTCAGGAACCGACCTGCAAGGCTTGAGTACACTGACTACACACGGGGAAAGTGAGGCGAAGGCTCAGAGGGGTTCTTGGAGTTGTGAAGGACAAAAATTCCCTTCTTTCCACCCAGCTGAAAAGCAGGCACAGAAGCAGGAAAGAATGGTGTAGCGGTTAGGGCTTTAACCTGGGACTTGGGACAGCAAGGACAAGTTCTCTAGTCCATCAGAGACTAGGTCGTTTAACTTCTGGGTTATTTTCTTTCTCTCTCAGGACAGGGAAATACCGCTCAGCCCTCTGTTGGCTTGATGCTGAAACCAGCTGTAGTCAGGGTTTTTCCTGGTCATCAGGAAAGGAGACATGAGGGGTGGAGGTTGAGCTTGATGTGTTCCTCAGTAGCCATTAGAGCACACCAGTTTTCCCAGACCATCTTGGTTTGTAGTTTGCAGGCACCAGGTAAAGATTAATACCCTTCTGAAACATGCTCCTGGCTCTTCTGTCACCTGGCCAGTGCTCTCAAAACTGGGACAGGATTATTCCATTTAGTCATTCAGGAAGAAGCATTGAGGCTTGGAAAGCAAAACAAAACCTAAATCCTGTTGGAATTTCACTGTGTGCACCTGGGCTGAACTTTCCAATTCTTCCATAAACCAGAAGGTATAAACCAAAGAGACAAGCCTGAGAATGACCTTAAAAGCTCCCATCTGTGGTTGCATGTCCTTTGACTGGAGCTGGAGGTAGCCAACAGGCAGACCACTGAATGGTTCTAAAACAGTGGCTGTAAACACCGGGGAACTGACAGAGGACTAACACAGTGACCCAAGGTCCTTCTTGATTGCTTCTCTCTGCTGAGAGACAGCATCCTGTCATGCCATAGCAGTAAGGAAAAACCTGGAAAAGAGCTATGGAAGAATCGATCCACCTTCTTCCATTTTATAAGCATGAAAAGAAGTCGAAATGAGAAGGATATCAAAACATTAATAATTTCAGAAGGTTTTGAACATGGTGCTCTGGTTGAGATTGATTTAATGATAAAGATGAACTGCTTGGTCTTCATGGATACTTGATTTGAGGTAGAGAGATACTGGTTCCAGCTTATTTATGTGAGGTAGGAACGACCATTCCTCACAGCTACCAGAGTGCTCTTTATCTGCATGGAGAACAGAGGGCACTTCCTGACAATGACCTTCTTGTGCAGACAGAGTCAGCTTGTGCTGCCCAGGGCTAAAAAGAGGAAGGGCACAAAGCGATGCCATTTATAGGTTAATTGAGTAAAAGGGAGTGATGTTTTCCTTGTCCTGTAATTTCCAGCTGCCTGGGTTCTTGTGAGGGACCTGGCATTGCTTAGAGTTTCTGCAGGGATGCTTTGATTCAGATACTGCCCCATACACACTACGGGCTGGAAGCAGAGAACTGGCAACAGTGCAGAGCTGTAATTTGGCTTTCCCTGCGCTTGACTGACCTGTGACATGTTCAGTCCCACCGGGGCGTGTTGTGGAAAGAAACATTCATGGAGCACGTAAACCATTATCATCTAATGGTGACACTGTTTCTTTATGCCATTATGGAGGACTTTATTGAGACTTAGTCTTTGCCTCTGAGTTGGACAGGACAGAAGTTGTGAAGGAGAGGGGATACTTTTCATCTAGCCGTCTTTTTCAGGACAATTTGTGTTCTTATTACAGGCTGCATGCTCTTCATCCATCTCACACCACAGGGAAAGAGCTTGCAATGCCACGTATTTATGTGCCTTTTCTAAAGTCCTGGTATGAAATCCCATGTGTAATCCACAGCATTGAGTTACCTGAATAAAAATCCAAAGCAGGAGGTTATTATATGGAGAGAAGATTTGGGTTAAACTCTGCTTCATATATGCAGGAATGATATGTGGCTTCTCAAATTATATTTGTCTGGGTTTTTACACTCCTGTGTTAGATGTGGAGAAGTGGAGTTAATACCATTACACTAACAGTTGGAGACAGAGGGGGGGGATTTGTGAATAGTTTGTTATCTGAATAAACTGTGCATAGATATATGTAGGCAAGAGAGAGATACTTTCCTTCTCATATGCATTTCTTTTGAAGCAAGTATCTCTCTGCATTTTTTCTTTTAAATCCTTATTGTTAAATAAGAAGTGGTCAGCAGTGAGAGATGACAGCACTGTGCATCCCCTACAGGTTAGCGTGGTGAGTTAAAAACAGCCTAAAAATGTTCCAGCAGTTGTCATATTCTACAAGAAACACCAAGAGTGTATAATTGGGAAACTGATCCTTTTTAAAGTTGTACCCTCCCAAATTCATGTCCTCTGCACTCTCCCAAGATGCTCTCCTGGGATTTTGGTTTCAGGTATGCCTGAATAGGAGGAAACCAAACCACGTCTAGACATGTAGTAGCTTTAATCTCTTTGGTCAAACTAGTAGGTTTTCGTGGCAACTGTATGGCAGAGGCACAAAGGGATTTCATGCCCATGAGAATTTTATAGCTAGAAGTGTGAGGTTTGAGATTCAAGTCTCTGACCACGTGCTGTCCTCCTTGGGACCCGAGAAATCCCTTGGGAAGTACTGCACATCTCTAGGAACAGGACTCAGCCTCAACCAGGACATTGCTGTGCTTGTAAAAGTTAAGGGAACATTGCCTTGATCTATAGCATTCAGCTACTGAATGTGTCAGCTTGGGAATTAAGTTGATTTCTGCACTTCTTTCAGCACGTCAAGCACAAATTGAGGTGAGTTCATATGTGATCTGAACTGTCCTGCCTTTATCCATTATTTAGATATCCCTGGTATTGTCTTCTGGGTCGACTGCTGGTTGAAAAGAATGTTCTCAGGGAGCTTCAGCCCTATTTTCCTGCCTTGCTTAATGTCTAAAAAGGAAAGTAAATTTTATTTCTGTGACTTGTGAGCTATGTTTAGGAGAGCAGCTTTTGCTTTTGGAGCTCATTCAGGAAATGTTTAATTTCTGCCGTTATTAGTGGTGTGTAATTGGTAACCAATCACAGAGGGGACACCTCTAATCTGATTAGCGAGCCATTCCTAAAAAGGGAGAGAAAGACCAACTGTGCATCACAGATATTTTTTGCGTGAGCTTGAACAGTGCTTCCACTATCTAAGTCCATACATAGGCCAGGGAATATTGGCTGTTCTTGGATCTTTTTTCACTGGTACCTTCTTAACCTCCGAGGTAACCTCAGATCAGCATCTGGGCGTGAAAATGCAGTTACCGGTTACTCCAAGTCTTTCCACGGAAAACCTACTTGCTACTTAGCTCAATAGTGGCTTCTTCTCTTCTTTTTTTTTCTTTTTTGTTTTTTTTGCTATGCATTGTAAGATAACTTGACATTGGGAAACAATGCTGGTTGTGGCACTGATGGATGCTTCTCTGCATTTCAGCTACTGGCTGTCCCCATCCTACATGTACGCAGGAGTTGTCATGTTAGAATGGCATTGCTTAGACCAGAGGGAGCTGGCCGTTTTTCCCAAATGCTGTCAACGCTTGGCCAGGGCATTGCAAAATTAATAAGGGAGACTAATTACAAGGCACAAATGCTTCAGGAAAAAATTTCTTTGGTGAAAGATCCATTATGTATGTGCCTGGGCTAAACTGGTTTCTCTATATGCTCTGTACCAAAATACCTTTCCTTACACTCATAGCTCTGTGAACCCAGCTCCCTGATGCCGAGCTCTAGAGGGTTTCAGACAACCTGGACAATGAGGAGCTACTCTTAGTTCTCTTGCACGGTACAACATTTACTAGTACTTATCATCTTGCCCTAGTATTTAGACTAAGAGCTCTTTGTAAGAGCATGTTTAGGCGGCAGTTGCTGTATCAGACTGCAGAGTAAGTGGGTTCCATGACGCAGACAGTACATAGTACTGAATCTATACTGATAGATTCTACTTTTAAGAGGTTATCACAGGTATGTGAATAAAAGTATAATTGTGACTCAGGGTTTGTAGATGATGTATTTAAGAAACAGCCTACAAGGTAGATGGGCTTCAACACTGCAGGTTCTTTCAATGTTCTGCATTTCACATCCCTAAGGTATGTCAGGCTCTGCCAGGTTTTAGCTTTGGATGATATGAAATTCAGGAGTCAGTTACTAACAGCTTCAGCTCGATTGCGTATGTACACAGAGAAACACGCATTCTGAGGGAAACTAGAAAAACAGATATACAGAAGAAGCTATTTATCCCACTCTCTATTTTCCTCCTTCAGCGTGTGAGCACAGCTGGGAATCTTGCTTGGCTGGGTGTTTGCAAGGGGGCAGATGGTTCATGCAAAGCTTTCTGCTGGAGGCGAGCTGGGAGTTCAGATCATGACTCCTCCACAGAGGTAACTCAGTGTGAGGAGCAGAGCTGGACCGACCTCACAACATGAGAAAATGAGGCCCAGTAAGTGATTTGGCTAAGGAAAAAGGCAGAAGAAAAATTAAAGAAAGCCTCTTCTAAGAGGGGGGAGTTTCAGTGGCCTATTTTCTACCAATCATTAGAAGATTAACTACCAGTCATGTTCCCAGTTAGGCACTCTCCAAGCTTATTTGATCCTGGGCAACAGGTTTATTTGCTTAATTTATTGTTGCTCTTAGACTTTTAAGCTCAAATATAAATTAAAGGCTTTTGTTCTATGCCATTTAAAAGTACATCCAAGATGGGGAGCCCAATGTTTGGCTTGGCTTCACATTCTGAGATGCATTTCAAGAGCTTCTGGGCATTACTAGGATGGACTTGGGGCTGATGTTTGTTTTCTGAAGTATTTTGATGCTTAATGTTTCTGCATTAAGAAGAAAAGTCTGCCAGCTGTTAAGTACTGAGGAAGTGCAATTGTTGTAAGGAGCCTGTTGGGCAAGCCAGTTGCTGGAGGACAGCTTGTAAAACAGGATGAAGTTAGAAGCTGGTTTGTTATGATAGATTATTTCTATAAGCATCAGGGATAATACTCCAATTTGGAAAGAAACTTCCAAAGAGGTGGTGGGTACACAAAACCTAGTAAGGTTCAGTTAGAAGATCTGCTGATTATCCTCTGAGATGACTCAAAACGTATCTGCATTCAAGAAACTGTGAATTGTAAAGGGTAATAAATGTATGGGGAATGTGAAGAGGCTGGCCCTCAGGACCAGTTAAGAGAAAAACTGCAGCAAAACAAAGAGTTAGTGGAATCCACGCCAAAGGAAGAGAAACAAGGATAAAAAGTCTTTCTCGAACCTTATAAAAATTAATTTCTACTGACTCAAGTGTCAATGAAAAATGGAAATGGACGCCATTAAGTAAGTTTGATTTCGGTGACAGAACCTTAGTTCTTTTTCAGAGATCTCAACATTGAAACAAGGACCTTACTTCAAATTTAATACCGTCTTGGATGGAGGTATTTGGTGTCTGCTGTATCAAGTGCTGATCTGGGACTTCACCATTTCATCAGTGTTTCATTGCTATCCATGATGTGCTGGCTGACCAGGGCAGGTCATTTCAAAAAAGGCTCTTCCAAATTTGGAATGCTTACTGAGGAGTACTCTGAATTATTATGGACAGTATTTATACCCCCATTATGTGGGGAAACAGTGGGCAAGGAGATCACAGCTTCAAATTATTTCCACCTGAGTGCCTCTGCAGTGCAACGCCTGCCAGATTTGCTAAGCTCTTCAGTCCTGTGCCTCTTCTCACTTTGAAGCTAGCCGAGATATCCTATCCCTCAAAAAAGATACATTCGGGATGTCAATAATTGGAATATATTGTTCTTGGCCCACAGGGAGTCTGACACAGCAGCTCTACCTTAAATACAGTGATCAGCCTGCAAAAGCCAGCAAAATCCCACAGACCAAGTGATAACAACTGTTTCACTTTCTTAAATCTCCCAGTAATCTGAGGGATGAATGAGCTTCGTAGCTGAGAATTGCTCTTAAGTACAGTTTACTGGGGTTGTTTTTTAATATCCACATTTATTACATTTTTTTTTTTTTTAAAGAAAGTCTTTTCACAAGATTTGCCAAAGAACATAAAGGTTTGTCGTAATGGATCAGATCACTTACCCTTGTAAATCCTGTATCCCATATCTGCCAGTGATGACTTGGCTCAGCTTGAGAATCAGCTTCTACAGTATAGCTGGGTGCAGACGTGGCTTTACTAAAGGGTGAAAAGCTTCCATCCTTCCATCTCCTATTACGCTGATCATGGTGGCATGGTGTCAGCATCCCCTTCTTGATATCATCAAGCCTGCACTGCCTCTGGTTGGGAAAGGTTCACAGGCAGCAAGTAGCCTCCAGAGAAGTGCGGAGGCACCTTTGTGCTGAAAAGCTGTCCTCTGATCAGGTAAGCAGGACTGGTCTTGCCCCTTCTTTCATTGTGCTTAGAACTTCCAGGGAATTTGATACTAAGTTTTTTGCACCGTGGGTCAAGTTGTTTAGGAGGTTAGAGTGGTGGGAAAGATAAAAAATTGGGAATGCGGTGTGTGGATCACAACTGTACACAGCAACCACCAAAAATAATAGGGTGGGTCTTGTTCTCTGGGTAACCTACAGTAGAAACAGATATTAACTAAGAACTTCATCAGGGATCAAAGGCTTTGAGCTGTTTCTTGTGTGTGTTGGTGTCACACATGCTTCCTCCACTTCCTAGAGATGAAGCCGTGGCAACTGAAAGGAGATGCCATGCATAAGCTGAAGGGACAACCTCATGCTACTGTTCCTAAGGCTGCATAAAGCCTGAAAGGCACTTCTGTACTAGGATTATTTAGACATTTGTGGTTTTTTTTCCTCTCATATTACAGAGCTGTTAAATTATAGAAAACTAAGATTCCTGTTGCAGCAAGGGATCATCTAAATCCATCTATCCTGGGACAGTCAGTGCTGTGCAAGCTGGTGGGTGAAATATTCTTCTGAGGGAAGAAATCCAGCTGCTCTCTGCCATGAATAGGCCACGTAACCTTGGGCCAGTTGTGCACAGTTTCCTTTTTTACCTTGTCAGGCTTTAACCATATGCCATGAGACAGTGGGGCCCGATGAAGGAAGAGGCTCAGCCTGCTATCATGGGGTGAAGGGGAAAAAATTGAAGACCCTCATGTTTTGGATAGGAAAAAATATCCCAGTTGTGATCTACTGTTGCATGCATAAGTCAGGGAAGGATTACCCTGCAGTTGAGGAAGAGAATAGTATCAAGGGACAAGTTCTGTTCCCAGCTCAGCCACAGACTTCCTTTCGGACCCTAACACTTAATTCTTTGTGACTTTGTTTACTCACCTGTCTGATGGGAATAATACCGCCTACATCAGAGACAAGTTGTGCTACTCTATGTTGATGCACGTGGTGTTAGTTAGGAACATTAAAATGCTTTGTGATCCATGGATTTAAAAAAAAATGCAATGTAAGTGGTCAGGGCTGTTACTTGAGATTTTAGTCCCAGACACTGTGTCACAAGTCAAAATACTCCTTTTATTTCTTACTATAGAGGGTTATAAAACATCCAGTGGGCATAAGCGTGCATTTCAGAAAGCAAGTGCAACTTTTGGACAGCCCAGCTAAAATCATAGAATCATAGAATGGTTAGAGTTGGAAGGGACCTTAAAGATCATCAAGTTCCAACTCCCCTGCCATGTGCAGGGACACCTCTCAATAGAGCATCTAGTTTCATGCTTAAGCTTTGTATAAAGTTCTAGTTTCTGTAACTATTTTTCATGTTACTTTTATTTTATATCTACTGGCAAAAGGCTCCTTTGAGTTTGTTAGTGTTAGATATCCATTGTCCAGTACCATTAGCTTCCATGTTTGGTATGTCGAGCTTTACATTACATCTCCCTTGGCTTTAGAGAACTAAATTATTCCTGTGCTCATTACTCAGCTGAAATTTGGAAGGAGCTTCAGATCTTTTTTTTTTCTTTTTTCTTTAAAGTCTGGTTTTCTTACAGGCTTCACTAGTTCACTGAAAAATCCTTTAAAGAAGACACAAAACAAGAAGGTGCAAGTTTCAATTCACTAATCCTGTCTGATCTCAAGCTGTTTGACACTTGAGGTCAGCCACAGAATATGATTTTATTCAGGAGATTTCCTATTGTATAAAAGGCACAAGTTTTACATAGTGTATAAAAGTATATAAAAAAGCCAACTTCAGAGTAAGTTGTCTGAGGTCATTAGGAAGGATGTAGCTTCCAGAAGGGCCACCAATTTAAACAGCCTGACAGGTTTATAGTGGAGAGCAAGCTCCTTGCCCTCAATAGCAGTAGAGTATTAAATTGCAGCTCCATCAGCCAAGCTCTTCATCCAGCCATGCCTTAAGAGCAGGAAGCCCTTTATTTTGTGTGATGAAGCCACTGAGTTATCTGGTGGGCAGGCCAGCATGTCTCACAGGGCTACCAAGGTAACCTCTCATGAGCCTGTGGTGGGAGGTTAAACAAGCCCAGAGCTGGGGAGAAAGAGTCATGGTCCAGCTGAGGTTGTCTTGAGCCATGGTGAATCCTGCAGCCCTGACAGCTAGGCTGATGCAAGTTGTGTGATGCCTCACTGGTGTGTTAGAGAAGAGTTGGGTGGGGAATGATTAGCAGGGAAGCCAAGGGCACTGTAGTGTCCCTCTCCACTGGGATGTGGCCATTGCAGCAGGCATTCCATATTCACTACTTCTCTGCTGGCACCCTCAGTTCAGCTCATAAGCCTAAGGGCTAACATCCTACTGTAAGTTACAGGAAAGAGAGAGACCTAAACATGCAGAACATTACTGGGGAAAAGAAAGATTGCTACAGGTTTGTGTAAAGAAACTCAGGGGTAGGGATTAAGCCCTCTTTCTCATCCTACTTTTTTCATTTTAGAGGAAAGCACACAAAGAATGCTGGAGAGCAAAGGTTTGCTACTCAGTGTAAGAGGCAGCCTGGTACTCCAAGAGTTGGACTAGTAGAGCAACCATATAACTTGGGCAGGGAAAGCCCTGAACATTGTTGTTTGTTGCACATTTTAACAAGATGCTTATTTACTACCAAAAAAAGTTACAAAGAAATAGTCCAGTTCTATTTGTTTTGAAATCAAGACAAGCAGCAACCTTAACAAGCTTCATTTGCTATGAGTTTCCCCTCACCTTTTATCCAAGAAGCTGAATCTTAAAGCCCAGTAGGAAAGGAGCTTTGCATCTTCCTTTTGAGTCAGATAGAATTTAGCATAAGGCAAGGAAGGAGGAGCCAATGGGGCAGATCCACAGGCAATCTCTTCTCACAGCTTCTTCCTCCATGTCCTTGAAAACACAAGAAGAACTTTAGAGCTCAGAAGAAAGGAGTCTTGGTTCCTGCCCTAGTTTTCTTACTCTATTTCTGTAGGGTTCTATTAGCTCGTTTATACACATAATTCAGTTTAAGGACTTAAGAAAGCTTTATCCCCAGTACTACCTTAGGAACTTTAAGGCTGATTTCCTCTCATTAGCCTTCCATACCTTCCCTCTGTCATTTATTATGTCTGTAGATACGTACTCATGGTAGAGAGCTAGCTAAGAAATCTCTGTGCAATAGGGAGAATAAAATATACAAAAGAGAATAGCTATAGAAAGAGGTAAATAAAGAAGAGAAAAAAATATAGAGATGTTAATCCCAAAACCAGTCCCCAGCCAGCAGTTACATAGAACCCCCTAAAGCACCTTCCATAAATGAGCACTTGCTTTTACATTATTTTTTTTTCCTCCTAGCTGAACCTAACTTCCAAAGCCTAAGCAAGCTCCAGCCATTCATTTTTATGCTTCCTCTAGATGGGTCATTCATCCCAGCTGAGGGTTTAAGTACACCTTCATCACTTGCATCTTCATTGAAGATGAGCATCTGTATGGGGCTTAATTGCTATTAGTTGTAGTTACTCTTGCTACATTAACCATTAGAGGGCTAAAGAGAAGAGATATTCTGCTTGCTTTCTCCAAAAATGGATTCCTAATATTTGACTTTCTGTTACAGAGATAATTTCTGCAATTGCTACTGCTTTAGATAAAAAATAGAACATGCCAATATGGGAATGTGTTAAAAAAATGATGCATTAGAAGGAGAAGTAGGTGTATGTGCTTGACCTGTGTAGGCTATGGGGCATGACTTGATTTGTATAAAGAGGATGTTAGCTGTAAAAGCTGTTGCAGAAACTTAGTTTGAGACTCCAGTATCTTTTTCACATCCTGGTCTAAAACCCAGATTTTTTTTTAGTACTTTATAAATCTGTATTCCAAGACTAAGATGTTCAAGTTTTGTTCTTCTATTAAATTGGATGTTTTCCTGGGTGAGAAATCAATGTTTCTGGGTTAATGTGTTGTTTCCTTACCTCTTTAAATAGCTCTGGGTTCTGTGAGTGGGGCTCACAGCATCATCTGCTTCAGCAGTCAGGGGGGTCCTTTACTGGTCCAGGATGTTGCTGGAGTTCTATACCACCTTTATCTGTTGCCTGTACAAAATTAGTCAAGGCCACTTGCGTACTGCCTTTGTATGTGAGAGACGCTTCCTCTGGAGCAGAGACAGGAAAATGGGGGGGAAATGGGGGTAGTGAGAGGGAGCAGGGGTCCATCCCTGCGGTGCGTGCTTCTGGATGCAGAGGAAAGAGATGAGGGGAGAGGGGAGGCATGGTTTATTGTGCTAAAGGGAAACAGAGAGGACATTCTGCCGGTGCTTATTGACACAAGCCTCTGCAGTGACTCCAGGCTTCCCCACCGGCTGTGAGTGATGGGCAGAACAGGCTGCTGCCTTGTTCGGTGGGATCTTGTGCAGACAGACTTCTCGTGGAGGGATGGATCCTCCTTGGGGAGCTGGTGAGAGGACAGAAAAACAGGATCCTTTGGCTGAAAGCCTTCCTTCAGGGGACAGAAAAGCTACAGCTATTAAACTAGGGACAACTTCCACAAGGAGCCACCTTTGAATTCTCCTCAAACCCAGCTGTTCTGGTGCTCAAAAGTACAGTTACGCCTGTCTGGAATGACCGCATGGGGCACATCCAGCCTCAAGCTTGCATCCATGACCAGTGTCCCCAGCATTCAGGCTGCCTCCTCTTGGCCAATGCTGTTTCTGGTTAGGAGTGACAAGGGTGGATTTCCCAGCAGAGCAGCTCAGGCACAAGGCAGAAGGTGGCTCATCCACAACATGGCGTTTTGATCTGTAAGCTGGTCCTGTGCAGGCTGCCCATGAGGGCTGAGCCTGTTCAGGGGTCCTGCACCTGAGCCATGGATGCAGCACATCCCCGGTGCATGCTGTGCCCTGGAAATACAGCCAGAGAGTGCTGTTGTTCATTTAATTGTAATTTAGGTAAAGATCTGTATTTTTATTCTCGGAAAAGCCCCCAGAAGAACCCTGTGTGCCCTGGCAATTTATCTCTCCCATCATGAACAATAAACATGCCGTTATAGTTTGAGGAGGGGGTATGAAAATCTTACTGCAGTTGGCTGAGGCAGAGAAATCAAAACACTACAGGAGTTGGCTCTTGCATTATCATAGGAGTTTCCCTGGAGTAAATGCCTTATGCTGAATGGCTGGAAGACCAAATCAGACTGGTTTGGCTCTAGATGTACACACTCATGTATCTTGACAGAAAGAAGGGAAAAGAAGGATCATTTATGTATGGATAAGCACGCATAAAATATGTAGTGAAACAGAGAAAGACAAGTAGTTAAGGACGCCAAGTAAAGGAGAAAAAATGTAGGAGAAGGAACTTGCTGTTGCATTGACCAGTGTTCAGGACTGTATTAATTAGCTAGTGCTAAAAGGAAGTGCAGGTGAATGAGATGCAGATCAGCTGGAACTTGCAGGAAAGGTTTTGCCATTAAGAATGGTAACTCTTCTGGCTGGGCAGGGATACTTGGAGGTGTGAGGAGCTCTGGTTACAGGTCTTTGTGTGTGGGAAGGTTTCTACATTCAGCTCAAAGGACCATTAATCAACAAGTTCAATCCCTTGTTTATCACAGGTAATTGAGAGTGGCAGCTCATTATTACAGTGGAGAAAACTTTAGTGGCTGGGTGGCCAAAGTATATTTTCCAGAGAGTTGGCCAGCCTTGATTTTGAAGAGATGAAAAGATGATCCACCTTTTCTCTTGGGAACCGAATGTTTAATCACACGCTCCTATTCAGATTTGCACCTATGATGCTTGTCCAGATTTTGAGTGTGAGAAGCAGCCGGGTGGCCTCTTTAGGGGACCTCAGGCAGGCAAAGGCAGGATGAGAGCAGCTGAGGGCGTGGCAAATTTCCCTTAAGGTGGAAAAATACAGGCAGCTGACTTTCAAGGAGAAATGTTCCTTTACCAGAGGTAAACTCGGGTGCTGCCATCCCTGTGAACTTCAGCTGTGTGCATTAGTACCAATAAATATGTTGCTCTGCCAAGGTCTGGGCTAATTGATGGAATGCCCAATGTTGTTAGCTGACCTCGAGGGAACACAAGTCCCTTTCGAGCAGCGGAGTGATATTGATATTCGAGATCTGGAGTGACTGAGGTTTTGCTGTGGCCAACTTGGAGCTCATGAGTGTGCTGAAAAGTCACCCTGAAGCCACAGACATGTAGAGAAAACCCCATTGTATCAAAATTGTGGTTGGACAGGACAGTCAGTGAAGGTCAGTGGAACACAAAGCAAATACTGTGCACAGGAAAAAAAACACAACACATGTTTTCTGGCACTATGAAACTGAGACCAAGGTGTTTGTTTATGGAGAGAGCTATTTGCAAACAGGGAAAGGCTGCCAGTGATATGAGAAGCTTTTCTGATGGATAGCAGGTGCTCCTCAGACCTGAGTGGAGGAAGCAGCAACTAGGAGGACATTTGTTTCTGGACATTGTGAACTAACAGAAGACAAACAAGTTTCTAAGTCTGTAGGAAGTAGAAAAACAGATTACTGCACTGGATAAAGCCAAAGATTGGAGCCACCTGATGTGGGGTATTTACTCGAGGCATCCAGGGGTCGTGTAGTGGGAACGTGTGTGCTGGGAGTTGTGTAATGGACACAGCCATGATCTTCAGCTGGAAAAATGCTGCAAAGCAAGGATGTTTAGAAGGACTTCTCTGGGTGTGAGCATCAGGATCATGACTCTTCCAGTGCTCTGTGTCCTACCCACCAAACAAATTTTGGCTAATTATGGGTGCTTTATTCTACATCGCTTCCCAACCAATATTTTAACTTGCATAGGGAATATCAATATTTCTAAGCAGCTTTCCTAATAAGATCAAGAAGTCAAAATACTTGCCAAAGAGGTGGAAGATGCAGTGAAATGAAGATTTGAGGAGAGTTTTGAGTTAGAAAAGTCATGCTCAGTGTATTCAACTTAAGTAAAACACTTAGATTTGACAGGATAACATTATTCTTGTACAGACAGCAATCCCTAATGAAACATGCCAGTCTGCTGGGACTAGTAGATTTGGAATGATTTTCGTTTCAGTGTTGTGGATAGGAAAAATAAATTAAAAAAATATGCAATTTGGAAATTTATGTTTTTCCTGCTTACTTACACTAGGTGAGAATTTGGCTCAGACAGCAGGTCACCGTCTGGTCTTATGGGGGATTTAGGACTAAGAGTACTGGACATATTTGAATTGAGGCCACTCGTAGCCTAAACCTTGAATCCAGTAGTGCTTTGCAGCTGCAGATAAGGATGAGGTCATACGCCAGATTGTAGTCTCCACAATACATCATTACCAGGATAATCACATCTGCAAGGAGGACTGTTAGCGTCATGCATTATTGAATGAGATCAGGTACTTGTATTTCTGAAATAAGTCCAAGACTGTGTAATTTGCCTGCTTATTAGTTTCCAGGGTGAGGCTGCCAGGAGACCATTACCAGGAGTTATATGAATTGACAGGGAAGGCTCAGAGGACAGTTTGAACCCTCTGATGGACAGGCATAGATTTTTGCAGTCATTGGGCTATCGGTCTAGTTAAAAAATGATGGTCTACAGACATCCCATTTCTGGTGCCATATTTTTTCTTTCCTTAATTGCCTGATTTCCAAATGCAGCTATCTCTGATACAGACATTAAGGATCAAATCCAACTGGTTTAATTGGATGCTGTTCATTTAAGACACAGTTTTGGTCCTGAGAGGATTTCAGGTTTTAAAATTTGCACTCAGATATTTGGCATCACTGGGGTATGTCTAGATGGAGGCAAACTCGCTTTGTCACTGCTCAGCAGATGTAGGCTCTTCTGCTTGCATTCACCCTGGACAGACATTGTATAGGAATATTAACTCCGCTGTGAGCCTGGGACAATGTGTGATGCCTTTCAGCATGGTACGCCCAGCTATGTACTCGCAGCCAGCATTTGTTTTGGAGCTGGATCATTTCTAGCCAGTTTGGAGCAAAAAGTTAAGTGCAAGACCACATCTGCTGGCAAATTTCATCTAGACATACCCAGAGACAACTGTATTTTGGAGTCTGTGACACTGCAGTCTGAAAAATAGCATTTGGGATTTATTCTTTATACTGGATGTACAAAGGATAGCAGAGACCAGAGCAGGGAGACTGAAAATTGGATGCCCAAGATTAGGCAGTTGAAAGAAATCCTGCCAGAAACCTGTACTGGCTGTTTCAGCTGTTATGGACAATTTGAATCCTTTTTAGAGAAGTCTTGAATTTTTTTTTTTAAGGCTGATTCCCGGCGCTTCTTTCAAGTCTGGACTTCTAAGGAATCCTGAAGGGAGCACTTCAAAATGCCTAGACTCTTTTCAGGAATGTAGTCCTAAAATCTATCCTGTGGGTCCTAAATGAGTTTTATAATCCATAAAGAGCTCTCTGGTCCAGCCTTCTGCGTAACTGTGTTGAGCCTTACTCAGGAATTAAGCCCAATGCTTCTTTTTGAGTTATAGTAGAGTCCTTGGAAAGGCTGTAGCTTTGATTTGAAAGACTTTGCTAGAAGGAGAATGTACCCTGGTTCCAGGGACAACAGTGATGCCTTTGATCTCCTCTACTTCCTCCTCCTGGCAAGTTGCAGTTGTGACATTTGGTGTCTCACCAGAGTCTCAAACTATAGGTTTTTGGGAGCTGTTTTGTGGCCTGGGGGAGGGGTGGCATATGGAACAAATGTTCTGCATTCTGTTGCTCCCCTGGGCTTCAGTGCAGGCTCAGCACACTAGCAGATCTAGACAAAGGAACATGGTATTTCTGAATTTTGGGATTTGAAAAACTATTAAAGTCATTTTCCCACTATAATGTACAAGGATTCTTGAAACAGAAATAAGTTCCTGTCTCTGCCACTTACCCAGAGCTTTAGAGATGCAATCAACCCAGCAGTCATCCCCTCGCCAGAAATAAAAATATCCATGGTGGGGTTTTATTTCCTTCTTCTGGAGACCTGGGATAAGCAACACATGATTTGGTGCTGCTGACATCTGGCAGCATCGTTCCTATTTACTGTAAACACGAGTCATCGCCCATGGAGTATTTTATTGCTTGTGGTTTCCATCTTGTTGTATGCAGCAATTATGCACATGGCGCAATCTTTCCATGTCAATAAAAATGTTTCATTCTCAGCAAGGAACATAAGAATAAACCCAGCGATTCTTATGGGCTACTGTGCTGAGTTAAATGGGATGTGCTGGGGAGGAGCGCTGCAGGGGGCTTGTCGCAGAGGGCAGGGTGGCTTTCTCCTGCAGGGTCACTAGGTGGGACTCACGGGCTCAGGGGCAAGGGACTGAAAGTTGGTGTGAGCGATTGCTTCTCCAGCCTGTGGCGGAGAAATGGCCTCACAGCTTTTGTTTGCTTTGTTGGCAAAATGTTATGCAGCAGGATGCCTTGTGAGTGCTGCTGGAGACTTCCCTTCACGCTAATTTCTGTTTCTGTCTTTATAATTTATTCTTTTTCTGGTTATCCAGGAGTTCAGAGATGTTTTCAGTAAAGGATTCATGAGAGAATCTTCAAAGGGGACCACAGCCAGGGGAAAATCATAAGCATGAGTGGAAAAGTAGTGTTTTAAATTAGTATGAAAGCTTGAGGGAAGTCACTTAGGCCCAAATCCACAAGTTGATTTAAGCCTCTCATTCCTGCTTAGGTACCCTGCTTTCCCTTTGGAGTTAGACATCTAAAGGTCTTTGTGATAAAGCACTTCCTACTTCATTCTTCCCTTGTCTTCTTGGGAAACGGAGTACAGTGTTTGGTGGGAGCAGAAGGGCATTTGTCTGGGGCTCCAGACAGTGGGGCTAGTCTTAGCAAGTCATCCAGCTTCTCTCTGCAGTCGCTGGGGAGGGACAGGCCCTGCTGGTGGGTGACTCATCTCCACAGGAGATAGGTGGCTGAGATACGTGGGATGAATCGCTCCCTGGAGGTGCCAGCATCTCTCCACTGGCTGTCAATGGAGACTAGCCAAAGAGTTAGGACTAGGCGCCTAAGTTTTAGGCAGCTAATGGCATGGGAGGCGAATTTCACCCCCAGGAATTTTGGGTGGAATTTAAGCTGTCTGAAAATGACAGTTGTGCAAGCAATAATAAACAGTCTGTAGTTCCACGTCTGGAATCTCCTTATAAACAGGGGCATGCAAATCAATTAGATAAAAATCTGAACGTTTCTGAATCTCTTGCCCAAACTTGAACAGAATCTGCTCTTGGATTTGATGAAAATCCCCTTCATTCTCCAAACTACATATATATTTCTTGTGCTGCCATACAAGGCACCTTCTCCTTGTTTCACAAAGGGATGAGGATGCAGGAGCCTTGCCTTGGTCTCAAAGCATCTCATTTCTGGACATCCCTGACTTGGCCAGGGTGGTGAGAGATGGTGAGAGAATCTTCTGGGAAGAGCCCAAAGATCACACTGTGGCACGATTCCTGGTTCAGCGCTGCTGATCGAAGTGTTCCAGATAAGCTGAGATGTAGATAAGCATCCCAACTCCTGAGTGCTTATCCAAACCAAACTTTTCAACATTTATCCACCCTGACTGTACATGACTTTGCCCTTAGCAACACAGATTACACCCACTTCTTTCTTCTCCACTTCCAGCGGAGGAGCAAGAACCTACTTGAAGACAAGTAAAACACCTTAGGCTTTTAGGTTCCCACACCTTTCTTTTTTTTTCTCTTTTAGAAACCAGTCTGATTATGTATTCATTTCTCATTGTAGTCACTACCTGAGAAATTGCAAATTCAGGTGGGGGTGCTGGGCAACTCGTTGCGAAGGCAAGTGTTCCCTAACTCTGCTGGAATGGGTAGGTTGCCCACCACACGTGGATCTCACTTTCATCAGCATCAGTTAACAGTTCCGCTCGGGGATGTAGGCTCGTGGTACCTGCCCCTGTCTGATGCGCCTTGGTTCTACTAACTGCCTATTAAAGGGAGGATTTTATTTATTTGTTAATTTATTATTTTTCATCTTCCCTTCTAATCTTGAATATTTTATTGGTCTTGGCTCCTCCNCCTGTAGAGAAGAGAAATGATCCCATCCATTGCTCCCTTTGGTGCCATAAAAATGCTCAGGTGCCTTGTGGCTGTGTCTCACTCAGGGTAAAACCAGCATCTGATGTCAGGAAGAATTTTTCTCTAAGTTAGACCGACAGAAAATAGTCTTTCCCTTCTGTTTTTGTGTGTTTCCTAAGTAGCATGGAGTATGGGCCACTTTCTCTGACCAGTAGGCATTATCGCCTAACAAATTGCCTGTTCTTACAGGGACTTGGGGTTTCTTCTCTCTGCCTGTAACACATTGTATTTTTTGTGGCTTTTGGTTTTTCAAATTAAAGATTTTAAGTTGTTATAGATTATGTGGAAGTGTTCTGTGGCTTGTGGTGTGTAGAGTTATGTGGAGTCAAGTTTGGTGGACCTTTCTGAATAAATGTTGTTATACATTGACTGTGAGGGGCTGCATGTGATGAACCAGGAGATTTCTGTGTTTGAGTCCAGGCGTTCTTTGGCTTCTCCATTCATTTGCGCACATACAAGTAAATGTTACTGCACTTTCTTTCAAAAACTGCCTTAATCTTTATATTTATGGGGAATTCAGACCGTCCAGAGGTGCTAACTCACCATGTAGCCTTAGACATTCACGTTCCCTCATTCGTTATTCATAGATCAAGCAACTCATTGGCAACAGTATAAGAAGCTTCAGTTCTTACCTGGAAGGTCACCTCTGAAAAGAGGCCTTTCTTCTCCCACGTATCTCTCCCCTCAGCCTTTCCGTTAGAGAGGACTGGGCCAAGAACACAATTTTTTGCACAGAAAACTGAAATAAAAGTAGTTTTGCTAGTTGAAAAAGATAGTTTTATTTTTTAGGAGGTGGAAAACATAAGTTGGGTGTGTTCTGTACATACATATTATATGATAGATACTAAAAGGGTTCAATTCTACACTCTCCTCCCCCCTTTTCCTTTACAATAAATATTCTGGTTTCAGTGCCTTTTTTGATGGATTGGACAATTCTGATGTAAACGACTTATTTTAATGCCATGAAGTGTTAATTTTTGACAAAACCCCCACTTTTCATCAAACATATTTTGATTAAAAACACTCCAGCTAGCCCTACTGTCAAGACTTCAGGCACAGATGCTAATTGGTATAAATTGTGGCATGAATGTGTTTGCACAGCAGCTTATTTCCTGGAATCCTTTGAACATGCATCAGATGGAAAAACTTTTGAGCACTAGTGATGTGACCTGCATTCGACCACGGTATCTAGAACCAGTGGGTCCATATCCTATGAGTTACTCAGCTTTGACTGTATTTACTTTTAAAACATTGAAGCAGTTTTCTGAGTAAATGAAAACTCTCACTGGCAGAATGTGCTGAAATGTACATAAATATTAGAATCTTGGACATGTACCTTAAAAATATTAATTTAAAGTACAATTCTGTGTTTTGGTTTGGTTTTCCTGAATAATAAGACCAGACACACTCAGAAAGGTTAAAGAGGGAAGGTATGAAGAACATTTACAATGACAGAATGAAAAATATGACTGGTTTTCTCATGGCCCATGGTTTGGTTTTGAGGAGCCCTCTGGAGGTCTCTGATCCAACTTCTTGTTCAGAGCAGGGCTAACTTTGCAGTCAAGTCTGGTTGCTCAGAGCCTAGGCCAGCTGAGGTTTGGAGAGACTTGACAAGGACCTCTCTGGGCCCCTCTTCTGGTGCTGGACCACTCTCCTGGTGAACGCTGTTGTTTCCTGATACCTAGTTGGAACCTGCCATGTGCTATTTGTGTCCATTGCCTTTTGTCATTTTTGCCAAGCACCTCTAGTAAGAGCTCAATTCCATCTTCCCTATAACCCATTTCTAGGCAGCCGTTAACTGTTTCCCTTTGCCTTTGCCTCTGAGTACTCAACTAAGAAATATTTTAGAAAATCTCACTGAAGTACCTTGTATTGGTTTAAAAAAAACCCAACCCCCAAGCACAACTTATTAAACAGCACTGGCAGTTTTATCAGTCATTTCCAGGAGAGCAGAATTAACCCAATAGTAAATCCTTTCATGAGTTCATTCCTTCATGTTTTTCATGCACTTTCCAAACCAAAAAAAGGTTAAATGCTCCCTAATACTCATCCTGACCAAACAAAAGTTCTGACCCTCTAAGCTGTGACCTCTAAGGGCAATATTTGCAAAAACAAAGCAGTCAGACCAGAGATGCTAGGTGTTGATAAACTTTAGTGGGCAAGTGGCTGTGCAGACATTGGTCACATCTCCCTCAGACAGTTTTGGTTTCAGGAGACTCACTTGAGTTGCTGTCTCCTGAATGACAACAAAATGAGACCTTTTGGAAGTCAACCTTCTTCTTCTGGGGACAAGCTTGCAGAAACCAAACATACTCTTGGGTCTGTGTATGGAAAATATGTAGGGCACTCCACCACTTGTGAGGTTGCTTCAGCAAGGGGAACCTAACCATCCCTGCGAGACTCTTGCACAGATGTGGGAGGTTGGTGGGTGGCGATGTTTACCTGCTTGGCGTATGGCACCGTAGTATGTGTGTATGATCTATTTATGTGTGTATCTTCTCTGTGCAGACTTCACCTTTCTGCCCTGTGCACTCAGGAGCAGTTCCTCTCCTGGCGTATGTGCCTGCAAGCCCCAGGGAGGTCAGCTGGGAACTTATCCTAATGTTTTTCATTGTCTCCCCATGGGGTAAGACCAACTTTTTCCTAGGTATAAAATTATGGGCGTTGAGGAGTGCTTAGGTACTTGGAAAAGCTAAAAATGGCCTCCTCGAGTGCAGCTGGATGGTGGTCAGACGGTTCTATTTTTACTTGACTTGCGTTTGCACAGAGGCATCCATGCACGACTTTCTGTTGTTCCTGGAGTCTTTCAAGCATATGGTAAATAGAGTTTCAATGGGTTGGAACCTATTGCTTCAGGAAATGTTGTTACAAATTGTTTTTCCACTGCAGCGCATTGAGGGTTTTTCATGCCACCCCCCACATATGCTCTGAAATCCAAGTGGTCTCCAGAAGGGAGTGGCCAAGAGGTTTTGAGGCGATGTGAAACCCATTAGGCTTGCAGAGAAAGTGGTAAAAGCATCACAAAAACATATCAGAGTGTAGAAAAGCAGTGACTATTACTGAGAATGCAGTGAAACCATGTTTTTCTAACTGGATTAGTTTACATCTTGTGGTATATAAAGAAATCAAAATTACTTAGATTGCAATAAGCCATGTTTTTCTAACTAAATAGATTGGCTTACATTTTGTGGCAGGGGGGAAAACTGTTGATTAAGAGACTCTGGGTTTTTTTAAGTCCCACTTGCCAGACTGGATTTCTGATGCCTGTATTGTTTAGTGATAATCTCTGGCTATAGCTGTTTTTGGGGCACCTTCTTTTTGGCTAAGTCTTCTTAGATGCTTATAAACAGGAGTTGCCCATAAACACCTATGGGCAAAGTATATATTTCTTTACTGATCATTCTTCATCCATTACAACTGTTGTCCATCCTTCTCAAACCTCAGCCTCACAGAAAGCTTTCTTTTGTGTAGGGCATCTCTTGACCATGAGATTCTTTTTCCTCCACATCAAGCATTCTCATCTATTTTTCCTGGAAAAAAAAAAAAAAAGTATCTGTTTTGAGAATCTTTTTCATACAGTGCACCCTTTATGATGTTAAGGTCTCATCCAGTTTTCCTCCTAAATTAAAAAAAAAAATAAAATCCCAATGTATATGGGCAAAAATCCAAGGGTTCCAGTGTGTTTCCCATTTATACCGGCTGGAAGATCTCATTTAGTGAGTTGAAAATGGGAGAAATTGAGCTGAATGCCCAGTACAGCAAACTGTCACAGGTAGGACCAGCATGATGGAAAAGAGGGATGAATGTGCCACATATGGGAGACATGCAGAGAGCTTGAACTAAAATAGTGTCTTACTTCACGGAAAGCCTTTAAATCCACAGGGATAGGATTTGAAGGATGAGATCAAGGCATCGAACTTTGATTTAATTTTTGTTTGGGAAAAAGAATGTATTTTCCCCTTTTTGCTAGACTAAAGCCTTAATTGGCTTTTGTGGCATCACATTTGTGGCCTGGGTTTGGAAGAAGGCAGTCAATGGACTGTGGGAGGATTATAGTTTTGACTGAGATCATACTCCCTGTTAACTGAGCACTGCAGAAATCCTTGCTTTTTCCTCTGAAGCAGGTGATTCTGCCTGTGACAAGATACTGGATTTAGAGGCACCACTGTTCTGATGCTACCTGTCAACTCCTGTTTTTCCACAGGTTAGGAAAAAAAAGACACAGTCCTCTCCTACACTGTATGCAGACTCAGAAATAATTACCTTCTGGCAAATTGTGGTGCCTCCAAACTGTTTTTTGTAGCTTACTGAAATTCTGGGAGTCTTCTGGGAGTCAGCTTCATATAGTCTAGGTATGTGCTGCATGTTAGCGTCTGTTGAACAGTAAAATGGTTAGAGGCTAGTCAAAGGCATGACACTCAGAAAATCGGGTACTCAGCTTGTACCGAAAATGAAGAGCAGGCAGAGTAAAGCTGGCACAGCAAGGTGTCTCTGTGTGGAAGAAATAATTAAACAAAACAGAAGAATATATCTACCTTGAAAGCCTGCTAGAGTCAAATCGAAAGCAGATGGAAGGCATTTAGAAGAAATTCAGGCTGGCTGAATTGCATTCAGGCAGATAAAAGACTTTGCTAAAGAATATATCTTCCACTTAACGCAGAGAGGAAGTCCTACAACTCATGTGGGCTTCAAGTGATGACATATGGTTCAAGTATCATGGTCCTCTTCTGAGGAAACAGCACAAAGGCTTGTCACCACCCTGCTGAAGCATTCAGAAGTCTGCGACAGGGCTGAGTCTCTTCTCTTGAAGCAGAAAGCAGAGCCAAGCACTCTGATGACAACAGATGAGCAGAGCTGATTTTTTTAAGGAAAACAGCTGCTAATTAAAGGCCTTGTACCCCTCACCCGTAAAGAATTTCTCCTTACATTGCATAGATATGGGGCAGGTATTTCAACTTATTGAAATCTGTCTGCTGTCTCTGAGTTTCATGAGGGAAGACTTGGCCATGGATGTCTTCAGATCCCTGTTTCTTGGTGTGAAACTGCCTCCTTCATAAACACTTGCAGCGAAATAAACCACATCTCTGAGGAAAGCTTTTTTGTTTTTTCTTTCATGCGTTGCTTTTGTGAGGCTGTAAAAAAGTACGTGTCCTCTTGTTGCAGCTGAAGATTAACTCTTCTGAGTTTGTGAACCACTTTTGGGTTCGCTGTGATTGCCAGCAAGCCTCTTTGTTAAAATATCAACGTTTGTAACAGTGGCAAGATGCTTGCGGATAACCGCTTCCCGATTTGAAGTGACACCTGCTGGTGTTGGAACTCCAGCCAAAATGTGACAATCGTCTCATCACGATGCAGAACTATAGTATGCGTGTCGCAAGAAGTACCCATTGAAAAATCTCAGCTTTCAAAGATAAAATGAACTCCCAAACTGTCTGTCATCAAACCTCTCTCCCCCCATTATTCCCAGCCCTAATTACTAAGGAAGAAATTTTAAGTACGCGTAAGGCGGTTAAAGGTATGTGTTAGTCACTCCAAGAATAAACAGGGAAATTAATTAAAATAAAATGATTCATTATAAATTATTCTCCCAGCTACATTCATAATGATGTGAGAAATATTCCAAATACTATTAGAAAAGCATTCCCTCCGCCCCTAGTATTTCTGGCACCTCTAGAAACAGCAAGTGCTGAAACTCCCACGTGAGGGATGTTTCCTGTGAGCTGTGCTGCCAGATTGTACCTGTATTTTTGGGTAAGTATTTGAACATTTGCCTGCTTATGGAAAAAGAGCCTGAAGCCTGAACTTTTCTGAGGGCAGCTGTTACCAGGTGGATCCCCCCGTTTTTTGTGCTGGGGCTAACCACGGGTAGTTAATAGGGAGAAATGGAAGAAGAGAAACGTGAGCTAAGGCAGTAGCCCCAGAGAACCATGATGGGATGGTTCAACCCTGCTTAACTCCTGGCGACTTTTTTAAAGGCTTTTTTGAAGGGCAGTGGCTTCTTCCTTTCCCACTGGACTTTCAGCTACGTGACACAGCCTGTCACATCAAGTCCTTCTACTTGCTCATTGTAAAAAAGAAAACATGCCTCCTCCTCCCCGAAAAACCAACTCACCCACCCCCCCAGTAACTGTCAGGGTCTCCTAAGGTGCTCTGAGTGAGTGTGTGTGTCTGTCTGCCTGTTACACATGTGTTTAATTCACATATTTTCTACTGGAAGGGATGTGAAAGTGTGAGTTTAGAATTTGAAACAGAACGTTTGGGGTTATAAAAATTTAGCTTGGCTCAGAAAGGCTGTGTGTAAGCAGAGACTTAATTGACTTCTGCTGCTTCTGATGGGTCTCTGCCAGTCATTCAGGCTAGATCGACGGACTGTCACGTAATCTCTGTGTTGGGGGAGTTGCACCAACGGTTCCATGAACTGGGCATTTATTTTAGGCATCTCAGGGGGACCCTGGAGGACGAGCCCTCAGATCTGCAGCCTCTCTTGGGACATTCTTTGTGAGAGAGACATTCACCTGCTCTGCCTTCAGGACACTGTTGCCACTGTTTAATTTGCAGCTGTTGCTTGCTGTGCCGCTTGCTCGTTTTGCTGTTGTGTCTTGTGATCTCCTTTCTCAAACTGCTATATAAGCACTTTACAACAGTGGTAGAAGTTCCTGGAGAGCAAACCTATGAAGTGCTGTAGAGGGAGAGGGTTGTGGTGCTGCTGGAGGTGGAAAACAGTGCCTGGTAACTTCACAGTTACCTGTTGTTTCGACTTAAGCAACAAAAAGGAATTCAGGAGAGAAAGCTGATGAGTAATCTCTGTTGAATTCGTATGAGTTGTTTTATAATACCCTTGAACTGTTTAGCATTACCTTTCCAGAGTCCTTTTCTGCTTAAGGTGGTCTTCATGTCCTCAAGCTCCTCAGGCCTTCTGGTCCTGCCTTAGTACTGTCAAACTCCTAAATTCTTCCCTGCAGGAAGTGTGTTAGAAGTAGTTTCAAGCCAAGCTCAAGGTCTGGGCTGGGCTGTGTATCTGGAGAGGAATCTCTCCAAGTTTACTGAAGCAGTTTTGCCATTCACTGAAACACAGAATTCATTGAAAAACAACGTTGCACCAAAACACTGAAGGGGAAGTTTCATTCTCTTTCATTTGTTTAAGACCAGGGATTTGGCCTGGGAATTTTGTTTATTAAAATATCGAAGGAAAGTCTGTCTGGCCCCATCTTTGTAGTATCTGAACTCTTTCCAAGTTTTTGAGGGTGGGGTTGCAAACTCAGTCTTCTCAGGCCCTTTCTAATTTCTCACCCTAAAAGTGGTATGACAGTATATTTTGCTGTGTCTTCACTGGCACAGTGGGATGTGTTTTTGCCCAGTGGTAACTCACACATTGTAGTTGTGTGCAATAAAAATACAGCAGTGTGTTGCAGCAGTGTAACTTCCCAGGATCAGATGGGGATGCTCAGAGTACAAAACTCATAATCTCATGGGGGAAAATGGCAAACAGTCTGGTCTTAGGTTAGGGTTTTTTTTCAGAGATATGTATTATCTACTAAAAATCTCAAAGTACCTTAATAGAGTAACACAATCTGTTGAAGGGTAAAATCTCTATCACTGTTAGCTCGTATTGCAGGGAAAGCCTTAGTTGGTGCACAAGACTTGAAAATTGTGTATTGAAAATGTGTCATGTACGTGTGAAGAATCAATCAGAGGGAAGCAAAAGGGAGAACTTATCTTGAAAATGGCAAAAACTGGTGCCATCTTTGCTGGAAGTAGAGATGACCAAAAAAGTGCTCATTTACCAATTGTGGAAGATACTGTATCATTTTTATTTACTCTAAAATGTTACTGTTTAAATTGGGGAATTGTTTTGATTTTCAGTTATAAAAAGGGCCTTCTACTTTCTTTTCCTTTAAAATAGTTGGATTTCTAATGATGAAAACCCAGACTTTTTTTTTTTTTACTTTTTTTTTT